>JAQGBD010001396.1:0-16353 GCA_034698165.1 Punctoribates punctum | reverse complement strand
ATATTTGCATCTGGGAAAAATTTTATCAAATTCCTATCTAGGTCATTATAAGGACTTATGAGTAGTACCAATATTTCCTGAATATGACTCTTCTGTTGCAAGAAATCAATAGTAAAAATAATTAAGATCAAATTTCTTTTCATTCCTTCTTTAATTATATTTTCTTAAGATTTTTATTATTATAAAAATAATATTATTTTCTATCGATTTGTTTGCTCTGAATTTTTCCCTCAAAGTTATAACTGAATAAGAGATGAGAACAACGTATTAAATATGTCCGCTTTTCCTACTTTATTGATCAAAAATTGAATAGATCCTGGTTCATAATGAAAAACAGATTTAAATTATCTTTTTAACTGGAAAAATAAGGAAGGATAACCTTGACATTCCGCATTCACTCACTATTTATATTTCATCGATTTTTTCATACAAAATAATCTTACGGAATAAAAAATTATCATGCGAGAGTTTAGCATGCAACTATTCTCATAATCTCTCGCTATACCCGAGGCGTTGGTATTAATAGAAGTGAATGAAAAGCAAATGTCAAATGAAAATGCCTTCAAGTCTTTTCTCTCATTGTATTTCGAAATATCAATATTTGAATGAATTAAATGAATTGAATTTACAATTAGTCCTCACAAACAGATTCACTGTCAGTCGCCTAAAAGGAAGAGGTTTTCAGCCATCTATGGATTCAAATTTTCGAAAAATTAGATAGTCCATTTAAGAATTAGGTCTGCCACGACAAGAAAAGTATCGTATGTATGATACTTGGTTTAAACTAGAAGAAAGTAATCTATATCAAAGAGAAACACTTGGGACACTCCGTTGAGCATATCCAAGATATAAATTATTATAATTTTACTCATAATTCAAGTGAATACAAATTCCAGAAATTATTCAATAATTAATTTCTTAACAAAAATGAGTAATAATATGACTTTATTTATAATTTTTCACTCAAATTAATTAAAATATAGCCCAGAAATGAACTTCAGATAAGAGATGAAACTAATTATTAATTAGAGCACAGAATATGTTTCAAGTATAGAATCTATTGATTACTGACATTAACTCAGATTTGATTTTTTCATTTCAATGAAAACAAATTCATTGCATTCATTCGTTTTCTACAAATTCTAATGTTTTATATTCAGAAATGAATTATTATTTTTGTGTAATTAATAAATCGCTAGAATTTTATTTGAGCCGAAGTTATGGTGAAAGTGAATCCTGCGGTGGATGTCGACCAGTTTGAACTCAATAGAAAGCTAAGACATGCCTGTCCTCGCATTAGACGATGGAAGTCCAGAGTAGATGAGGCCGATGGAGATGTCCACAGAATGAGAGAACAAGCAATCAATAGGTCTCCTGTTTATGTGGCCGTTCAGAGGGGCAGCAGAAATATCCAGATCAGGACTAAGACCAAACCAAAGTGGTGGCGCAAATGGATCCAGGAGGGCAAGAAATATGGATTTGATGTATGTCCTCTCCATTCAATTGTTTACCTATTTTGTGAATCAACTTATAATTCAAATGAAGGAATCGTTTTCGACTCCGATTCACATCCCATCAGAAGCCTATAGATATCAAAGACAGGTATCCTTTTCTTCCAAGAAGTCGACGCCTCACTCATCCCCGAGAAGGTCACTACCGGTATCGCCCGTCAAGACTGGAATTCATTCGCCAATCAAAGTCTCTGTTCTTAAAAATGAACAATACTTTAGATCACCGAAGAAAGAGCACCATACAAAAGGTGTCCCTTTGCTTACACTAACACCCGTCCCATTAAATCAAGTGCTCAAGAAAAAGGCAAAGATTATTGGTCATGTCTCATCTACGTTTGGCAAAAAAGGTCGTTGGGTGGAACAGGATGGCAGCTTATTAACTGTTCCTGGAAAAGAAGTATTTCAATGTAATTCAATTTCAAACTGCATTTCCTTAATTAAATACAAAATGACATTTCCTATAATATTGGTCTTCACAGACGCCACGGAGACAGAGACTGAATCCGAAGACGAGAGGGAGAAGAAAGGGGCGCAAATATTAGGCAAACTTCTGTCCCCCAGTAAGACAGACAGACACTCCTTAACTAACTTTGATTAACTTATTTGTATGTTATGTCAGCCCATTCGGCCACTGATTCAATCAAACGATTGGCTTCTGCCCGACGCCGAGAAACACCACAATCACCAAAATCACCGAAAAGAGTTCCAAAGGATGCAAAAGATGTCAGCGAAGAGGAATCTGAATCTGATTCACATCGTATTAAACTATTGTCATATTTTATTTTATAATATTTGTTATCTAATTTATATTCACTTATATCAGTCTCAGAGCAGACGGCGCGCATCAAAAGGAAGATAAGAGCTGCCGGACAGACGTCACTGATTTTCTCGGGAGGAAGTCGGCGGCCACGACATGAAGATATCCTCGAAGAGAGTGAAGGTTTATTCAAATTTATATTACATTCCGTTTATGTTAATTATTTGTTTTTAAGAGGAGAGGCCCACCTCTAGAGATAAAAGTGCGACACTAAGGAAAATGAGAGCCACGGGTACTGTTAGAGCCGCCCTTTCACCCCACAAAAGCCCGACAAAGAGTCCAGAAAAGACTCCTAAAAGTATTGATTAAATAATAATTATTTGATTTATTGAAAATTTACTGTTTTTTCAAAAAAGAAAGTCCGCAACAAATCAAGAAGAAAATCGCTGCCGTCGGTAAGACTTCGGCCGCCCTCTCCCCGAGAAGAAAGGACAAAACCCCTGTTGTCGATGAATTGGGAAATATTGTTGAGACAGAAGATATCAGTGCAGAAACGAGTTAGTCTTAGAATAGTTTAACATGTACAAATACCACAGATCTCTATATGCTGGCACATTAAATGTATTTAAACAATTTTGTGTTTGCACATGCTAAACCTAGTCATTCATTCTGTTCACTAATTTTATATTAACCCACTCTAATATAAACCACCTAGACCCTTCCAAGATTGGATCACTATTCAGAAAAATCAAGACCATTGCCAGACTGTCGTCTGTAAACAAAGCCCCCGACTCAAGTAAATTATATTTATCAACATTTTTGAAAATTTCAATTAGAATTTTAAACTAATTTTTGATAATCCAGGTCCTACTCATATTGGAGGACTTATGATGAAGATGAGATTCTTGATAAAATTATCACCCCGCAGAAAACGGGGCTCCACTACAGAAGGTATTAAACAAAATATTTTTATTATTATTAAAAACGGTTTAAAATTAGAGTTTGACTAAAATTACAAATATTTTAAGATTTATTCAATTAAAACATTATTTCAATATTAATACAGAAGAGTATGAAGAGGAAGAGGAAGATGAGCAAGGTAATATATCGAGCAATTCCTATGCTTTATGAGTAAACAATTTTTAAATTAAAAGGAAACGTAAGAAAAGTGATTAAAAAGAGAATTAAAGAGAAATCAATAAAATCTGCAAAAGAAGATGAAACAGAAGAGGAAGAAGAGGAGGAGACTGAACCCAAACAGAGTATTATTAGAAGAGTGTGCGGAATATGCTGTCCTTGCATTTGTCGCAGAAAGGAACCGGAGCTAATGGAATATGAGTCGGGATCTCAAGTCAACTTTTAACAGGTTTTCATCAAAAGGTGTTTTTGTATTTGAAAATTGTTTCAAATTTAAGCATCGGTTCCGCCGTATGTTCGGTAGAGTTGGGGATAAAGTGGTGTTTTGTTCTGATTGACTGAATATATGGAGTTTCCTCGCAGTCTATAACCTGAGTGTCGGTTGAGTTCATCCAAAAGAAATTGTTTCTTAAGTTTCTTATTTTCGTCGCATTTCTTGCAAATACACGAAACAATTCCCAAAAGGATTCCGATCAGTAGTAAACTCATCACAATTTTGAAGCCAAACCAGAATCCATTGTCAAACAAATCAAAATAATTGTTATTACGGCTGTGTTTGCAGAACTCCGGTTCGTCGTTACCATTGCCACAGTTGTCGACTCCATTGCAGAAGAACTTCCTTTTAATGCAAATATTGTTTCCGCAGTCAAACAGAAACCTTTGTTCACAACTTTGTTTTCGCTCAGAATCAGAGTCTTTTGATTCAAATAAAGTGATAATTATCTCAAAGTCTTTGTCATCTCTTGGAGTGATGTGATTATCAGTAGTGGTCGTGAATTTGATAACAACTTCATCCGAATCGTTTGCCTTCACCTCTTCGGTGAAGAAGAACTCTTCCATCTCTCGCTTGTTGTCAATCATTCTTCGGTCGTACCAAAGGTTTGCCTTTTTGTCGTTGAATTTGATAACTAAATAGTCTTTGAATTTTTGAATTCTTCTTAAATTTATATAATTTATATTAACATTTAGTCCGGAGTTTTTGGCGCCGTTCCCCACACGAAGCTGACAGTCCAGATCTGGTTTGTAAGGACCACGACTGGATCGGATGATAACCGAAGGCTGTTCCTCATTCACATAGATTTTATGGTTGATTGTCGTATAGTGACAGTAGTCCTGTGCGTAGATCACCGGTACTCTCGGGTCGGCGTCCAATACATAAAACCAATTCAAAAGAGAAAACCAAACCAAATATTTCGGGGAAAACATAATGTCTTTATTGAGTTGAGGAGAAGAGGGGTTGGACTGAGTATTAGTGAGTGTCAGCTCTTTTCGAGACCAGAACTAAATTTCAAGAAATGAGAGACAAATGAATTCATTTAACGACAAAAATTATTCACAAATTTTCGATCAAATCGAGTATACAATCAAATAGTGACTAATATTCAGTTTATTTGCTTTTATCGACTTTTCTATTGAACGAAAAGTAAATTCAATTAAGAGTTTGAATAAATCAGACGATAAGATAAAACACAAAATCATTTCTGACTAAACTTTGCTCGGATTCCAAACGAGAGGCGAATATAAAATGTTTTGTATTACAAATCATTGATTAGATAATAAACATTTAAATCAAATGATTTTACTTTTATTTATGTATTTACTTTATTAAACAGCCTTGCTGATTATTAGCTCTTTTTGCTTAATTTGTAAACAACTTGAATATCATATTTTAATTTTGTTTATAATAATTAATTCGCGAAAAGTTAGCTATTTTTAAGTTTATTAGACGTTAATTGAAAAATAATGATAAAAATAGTATCGTTCGGGTCTATCAACAAAGTTGATATTAGCTTGATTAATTCACTCAAACTGTCAATAATGACGCTAATAGGATAACTAGGTATACACAGATAGTTATCTTGATTACTTTGAAAGTTCAATGAATTGACAAATATATTTCAGTGAATTTGAATATATTCCATACTTTTCGCCAAAAATTTTGAATTAATGAATACTTTTAATAATGGTTTCCATAATCGGAAAAATCCATACATGAATCATAAATTTTCCAAGATTAATAATTAAATGATAAACTGATTAAATGATTAATTGAGGAACAAATTAATGAATTAATAGAATAATCGGGTCTTAGGCTTAAAATTGTTTTTTGAAGAAACTGTTATTTTCTCTTAACTATAGATTCAATTATCAAAACTTTCTGATAAAGTATTGACTAATCGGCAATAAGTCGGCACAGGTTTGCAAAAAGAGTACATTTCTATTGTTGAAGTGGATCGGCTCAGATGTGCTCAGGTAGGGCTACACTTGGCGTCAGTTCATAAAATAATTATTCCAAAAAGATTCTAGGTATTTAAAATGAGCAAAACTAAGCTGAGCTTGCTTATCTTTTTGTTGGTCAAAATATTTGATGCAATCAATTGCGAAAACCAAACTTTCGCACCAATTGTGAGCATCAAAAACGGAAAGGTCAGGGGTATAGTCAAGGACTTGGATGATGGCACTCAACTCTATGTATACGACGGCATACCATTTGGTAATTGTTTGCATTTTGTCTTAACTTTGGATCAAATCTAAAACTTTGTTACTTTCAGCCGAACCTCCAGTTAATGACTTAAGATTTAGGAAACCTGTGCCGAAGTCCAGTTGGAGCGGTATATATGACGCCACCAAATATCGTCAGTCTTGTATTCAGCCTGATAAATTAGAACCTGATAATAATATACCAGAAGAATCAGAGCACAGCGAGGACTGTCTCTTCTTAAGTGTATGGCAGCCAAAAACAGAGACAACAAATGGCAAAAAGAGATCAGTTATGGTCTGGTTATATGGGGGCGGCTTTGAAACCGGAACTATATTCTCATTGGCGAGTGATGTCAGATATTTAGCCGTTTTGGGAGATGTGGTCGTTGTGACCGTCAACTATAGGTTGGGTCCCTGGGGTTTCCTCTATGCCGGCACTGGTGACGCCACCGGCAATATGGGACTCTATGACCAACAGTTGGCTATGAAGTGGGTTCGCGATAATATCGCAAACTTTGGGGGCGATCCACACTCTGTCACAATTTTTGGGGAATCTGCCGGTAATTAGAGTTTCATCACAAGTAAAACAATATAAATAATAAGTTTGATTTAGGAAGTATGTCAGTCGGCGCCCATATCTTATCGCCATTGGCTGCGGGTCTGTTCAAGAGAGCAATCATGCAATCGGGTGCTCCAAACTCTTACTTAGGCAGTGAGTCTAAGGAGAAGTCTATGTCTAAAACCAAATACTTGGCAACAAATCTGAACTGTAGTGTCGAATCAGGCGCTGCAATCGTTAAATGTCTTAAGTCTAAGACTTCAGATGAAATTCTTCACATCTCGAAGACTGCTCGTGGAAATGGACAGAGCTTTGAACCAATTTATGGCGAAGACCTGATGCCAATCAATCCGATAGAAGCCCTACAAAAAGGAAAATTCAACCAGAATTTGGACCTAATGTTTGGTACTGTGAGCGATGAGGGCGCCCTATTTGTCGAGAGTCTGTTCCCAGCACTGACTCCTGAAGATAAAAACCCGTCGATTACTGTCTCGAAAGCCAAACAATACATTCGACTAATGTTTATGATTTTTAAAGAAAAATACGGCGACTCTGTGGCAGACTTTTATGTCAATGGACTCAATGATACAGAAAAAGACAAATTAAGGAAAGCCGTCGGATATGGTTTCGGTGATTATCATATCGCGTGTCCAACAGTTTTGTTTGGCCGCGAATATGCTCTTTTCAGTAAAGCCAACAAAGCATATGCCTATCGGTTGACACACCCGCCAACTATTCCAGTGTTTCCTCTGTGTCACGGCTGGATGGGTGTTTGCCATGGTGATGATGTTCTTATTCTGTTTGGTTTTCCCATCAAACTCAGAGGCATATCCTTCACAGAAGACGATTACAGACTGAGTATTGATATGATAAAGACCTGGTCTACTTTCGCCAAAACCGGGTAATCTTTAACAAAATTTGAATTCATTTCCCACTTTTAGTTCTTCGGACAGAATTTTTCTCATTCAATGATTTAAATATATTTTTAGAGTCCCTCCGAGTCTGGGTTCAGCCAAATGGGAAGAAGCCATTGACAGCAACTCATTGAGTCCTTTCGTCAAATATATGAATTTGGATCCGAAGAACTACACAATGGTTGACAACTACTACAAGAAGTCCTGCGAAGGCTTTTGGCTCAAGAATTTTGGTTTAAACAAATAGAATGATTGAACTCTTTTAATAAAGATTTATTGAAATTTAATGATCTTTTTTAAAATTTACACTTGCAAACATTTAAAATTAAGGAATAGAGAACCAAAACTATCCGGCCTTTGTTGGGGCCTTTGGAGTAGTGGCGCCTTTGGCTTTGGCTTTGGCTTCAGCGGCGGCTTTGGCTGCTTTCTCGGCCTCCATCTGTTGCTTCTCAACGGCCGCCTTTTCCTCCGGTGTTATATCAAAGCTGTGTTGAAACTTCTCATAATTTGTCCTTGCTGTTTTGTTCAATTGGTCAATTTGATTGTTGAAGTCTTTCTTCAATTGATCGAACTTTTCTTTTCTTGGATATAAGAAGTGTTTGTCAATCAATATGGAACAGTAGTCGGGGGCCTCTTTATATTGGTCTGTAAGGCAGGTGTGTTTGCACTGTTCGTATTCGTAGGCTTTCTTGTTATTCTTATCGCAAAAGTAGAGATGAGTCGGGTCACAGCCGGTGGCGCCACACCATTTCAAGCGAACCCCACATATGACTCCTTCTCCATCACAACACTCACATTTTCCATCGTTGGCTCCGATGTCACCTTCGCTGTCACCAGCAACAGCTCCGCCAGTATCTGCTCCAGCATTACCACCTCCACTAGCATCTCCGCCCCCAGCAGGCGCAGCATCAGCAGTGCCACCAGCATCACCCCCCTCACCAGCATCACTTCCTTTTTCCTCTGCTGCTGCTTCAGTAGCTGCCGGTTCTTCAGAAGGCGCTGCTTCTTCAGCAGGAGGAGGATCACCGCCTGACTCCTCATCGTCTTGACATTTGGATAAATCCAATCGAGTGATGAAAATTACGAATAAAAATAAACAAATGAAACGAAATTTAGCCATAATTTCAATTAATTGTAAGAATTATTTTCGACGAATGGCTCCCAAATGCTGACCATATGTTCACTCATTCAATAAAAACTATTAATTGATTTTATAAATTTCGAAACTTATCTCTCATTTTGTTTAATTAATAATTTAAAATTTTGCTCAAGCTAAATAATAACAGAAAATGAAATGGTTTTCTAATTTGAATATTTCTTTAATCATTAATGATTCATTACCAAGGTAATAGAAATGGTCATTTGATTTACCATGGATTGGTTGTTTTATTCTTCTGGGATGTGTTTAGCACAGGTCACTTTGTTGAACATATATTTGAAGCAAACACTGCACCGGTATTTGAAGAGATCGATCTCATCGATTATACCCAGGAATATACCATAGACTCCATTTCGCCGATAACTATAAGCTAAGTATTCAATGACTCGATTATCCATCAAAACTATTGAAAAACTTACCGAAACGAGAGAAGACATTCCTCTCTTGTTTTTCTTTTTCTTCAACAACTTCAGAGACAGATCTGGCGATACGTTTGTGAGGTTTTCCCGAAGTCTTGGACTTTGAATTATTGTTAGGATTAGATAAACGCAAGTTTTCATTCGTCTTATCATTTGTTTCGATCACTTTTCCAGTTATTGCAGACGAAAGGTCAGGATTTTCGAACGCCAACAGACTATTGTTGTTCGAACTCTTGGCACTTCTGTTTGAGTCACTTCGAGATGACTCGGGTGCCACTCGTGCTCTCCGGGCCATCCTTCACATCTAAAACACTGTTTGCATTTAATTATTTGTAATCCCAGACGTAACCAGAATTAATTTCGTTGAATGGAACTTGATAAAAATTGCTGATATGAAGTAAAGGAGTAATCATCTATCAAATGACCCACTTAATTTAAGTGATATCTTGAGTATTTGTATTCAACAGACTTATCATTAATCAAAAAAATATTGGAATTGTATTCGAAGTGAAATCTTTGTTACATTTGTTAAATGAATAAAATAAATTAGAAGAAAATCATTTGATTTGTAATTGAGTTGATTTTTGGAGTCAACCCATAACTACAACAAAATGCTTATTTGAATTAATAATTTGAATCTCGTATTCCTGTCTCTGTTGGCCTCACTTTAGGTACTGTGCGAGAAACGGACCGTAAAATTAATGGCAGACAAAACTCAGAATTTTAGTACAGAATAATATGTTTGGCACTCGTAGTCACGTTATTGAGATCAGTGACGACCACTTCATATAATATTCTATAAATAAATTATACATAAATCATATTTTCATAGAAAATCTATACTAAAATCGTTTTACATAAAAAGGAGAGATATTCGCAAAGCTTTGCATATATTTTTCAACTCAGATATTGATCGAAACCACAGAATTATGTTTGAAAAACCATGGAATTAAATTTTATAAATGAACTAGGCAGTATAAATATTGCATACAAAATGAGTAGTTTATAATTTTACAAAACAAATATATTTTTTATGAGCGAAGAGAAAATATTTTATAAAATATTATATTCGATAAGAACTGCGAAAACAATATAAACAATGTATATACAAATCAAATATATTCCGTGAAATTTCTTTGACTTAAAACGCGTGCAAATGAATAGAACCAGAGATGAGACCAAACTTATCGATATTGTTGTGTATAAAAGGGTTACCATTCGGTTATATACCAACTATAGAAAGCAAAGGGTTTAGAAATGAGTCAGAAAATTATGATTCTATTAAATACTTCGACTCCGTCCTCGGGTTCATCCACTAGTAATATAGTGTAGGGAAGGCCTAAACCCAACAGTAAATCTGTTGAAAGATTAATTCGAGAATTAGATAAAAATTTTAAATATAAACAAGGACAAATTACTGAGCAGAGGGCCACCAAAGCAGGCAGAAATTCCAATCCCTGGATATCCGTGTCGTGCCATCGATAGGTCTGATATTAAATCTGTTTGAAAGCAAGCGATTGCATCAAATAATATCTAATAATGTGTTTGAGTCCTTACCACCCAGACTATTACCCCAGGCAAGTATAGTCAAACCCAGAATAGAGTCACTCAGAGCGAACATAATTCCGAGTGTTTCCAAAATATTGATCACTTCGTTGGCGATGGCGTTAATGAAAAGCACTGAAACACCGAAACCAATGAATGCAAAGATATTGTTATAAACTGGAGGTTCCTCCGGATTAGAGGTCAGGTATATAAGAATGGCCACAGCAAAGGAAATTAAAAGTACCAAGGACCAAAGTGGAAAATGGTCGCTAACCGTTTTATGGGTCACTAAACAAAGAAGTTTTTAAAATCAATGATCAAAACCCAAACTGTGGTCACTTACGTCCGAGAAAGAAAATGGTGACCTGTGGGGCACAGACCACATTGAGACAGGTCAATAGACGACACCAATTATTCTTAGGACTCTCTAAGTCAACAACTGGAATGCAAAGAGTCATGCAGAAATAAGGAATCGCTTTGACGCACTCCATTACTTTTCTATACCAGGGATATTCTGGCCACTCCAGTATATCGACCGGTGAAATGTGAATTATAAACTCTTTGGACTCAGTCAGTGCCCTCTCGATAGACATCACAGAGAATAAAGAAGAGGCAGATATTGTCGATATTTGAGACATAAATTTGATTTTCTTCTCTCGCTTTGGATTTTCATAATTAAGGTCATCCTCTTTGTTGTTATTATTATTATGAGAGTAATCCCTGTCATAATTTCTTTCAATCACGTGCAACATATTCTTGTGGTGATGATGAGCAAGATGTTTGACTACAGAATTGGTTCTACTGTGTCGGGGACTTTTCAAAGTGCCTTTTCTGAAAAATCCTATAAATATTCAAAACATTGAAAACAATATTTGACAAAAAACATGAAAAATAGAGACATTTATATTTCACAGAAATTAGAGAAACGATATCTAAAGGTTCAAGAGCACTTTAATTCAAGATCAATTGAACTATGAGTTGACGATAAGATCGGTCTTAATTTTAATCAAATAATAATAACAACTAATTGTATAATAAAAAGAGTGTAAATCATTTCAAACACCGAAACGAATAAAATATAAATTAATTAATAAAGAAAACAAATTTGAGATAATTTTAATTACAATTAAGTAATTATTTTACACTGAGATTCACTGCTATTAAGAATAATGTGGATAACCAGGCATTTCATTCAATTTTGGTTAAAACCCCCTTAAATTGGTATCATTGATATGCAATAGATTTGCGACTACCTTGGTAGTGTCCACTTTGAAATTTTATTTTTGTACACACTTTGGAAAGTTTTATCAATTTTCTCAGACACTGAAAATTTTTGTTCACTGAAATGAAGTGTAATTTCCATAAAAGGAATTTCGATAATTATATAAACTTGCAATAAATGTCTATATCTTTGAATAAATAGCATAAGAAATAAACGGCAATTGTTTACCGATTACTCCATTTATGACATAACTTCTAATGAAATATATTTATCAATTAAAAGATCTTGATCACTTACTGGTCAAAACAACTTCCTTATCGTCTTCCAAGGTTCGCGATCTTTGCCTTTTTGTGGTTAGATTTTTGGTTCTTTTAAAATCGATATTATTCCCAAATGCTTCCGGGTCTTTATTATCTGATATGACACTCATTTCTGTGGAACTGGTGGAAGCGCCGTCTGCTTTATTCTGTTCATCTCTGGCTTTAGTGGTCTTCAGGTAGAAATAGCGGCCAATTATGACAACAATTATATAACAGATGTAAACCACGACTAGGGCTGAGATGAACAACAAAATCAAACATCAGTTGTCTCTCAGTTCACTTGTTTTCACATTTAATTAATTTAATGTAATTCTTATCTTTTGAAATGAAATTTAATGAAAAGTATTATTAAATACCGATTGCATTCTTCAGATAAATTCTGGCCTTCCATATGATAAACCACACCATAAATGAGGCCCCGATATAGAAGGCTATGTCCCGCATAAGTGGTCTTTGCATTACTTCGAATTCACCGGTCAATAGTACGCTCCCCACCACTACAGTGGTCACAAAAATACCGGCCCCTGATTTCAAAAATATTTTCAAATTTCAAAATGATTGGAGAATGTAATGAAAGCAATTACCCCAAAGGCCCGAGAAAATGAGCTGGGGTTTTGCTTGCGATACGCCACTAATTGATGAAAATATATCGGGAGCTCCGTTACCAAAGGCCAGGAAAGTCACGCCCTATATATCAAACAATATTTATAACTGAATACGAATTTCAGTTTTGTATTGATTTACAGCGATATTATCCGGAAGTTTCAAAGCCTTAGATATGGTTAAGAGGGCCGGACATAAACTGAATGGAAATAGGTTTTCAGGATAATCTAGCACACTTTCAATTTGATGGTAACTCACAATTCGTCGGCCACAATACCCATATTCAAGAATAGGAAGAGTAAAATAGAGAAGAGAATGCAAAGGGATCCGGCCCTATACCGGTCCCCGATATCGCAGTAAACCAAATGAGTGAAGTCATAGATAATGCCATCATATGCACAGTCTTCTGTGAACCTGGTGAAATTGCACTTGGCCACACTAGAGTTAAATGTGTTCACATGCAAACACTGAAAAGAACAATTTATATTTGGTCAGAATACTTTTAAAGAAAGCTTCACAAAAAGTTAAGAATATTTTCACATTTGAAAAACTATCAAGAATAATTTACCGCAATATTTGACATAGTGGTTGTTCAATAAATGGGAAACTCTTTCCACAGAATAAACTAGCTAATTTGTGACTTACTTTGAGAGTGTTCTCATCCTCTTTAATTAGTTCAATAATGGAAGACATTGCGAATGGAATTCTCTTTTTCTTCTTCAGAAGTTTATGGTTATTGACAGCGATTAGTGAAGACTATCGCAAAGCTATAAAATAGTTTTAATTAGTTTTAAAACCAAAAGCAAAATAAGAGTACAATCAGTTGTCAATGATTTTCCACTGAATTTACATTATATCAAACTTTTAATTACATGTAATTAAAGTTTAGTGAAGAATAAACTTTATTAAGTCTTGTGCTCAACGGTGAGCCCAACACCTAATCAGAGGAGTGGTATTCCTTCAATTAAATAATACTTAACTACTATTTAGTATCGATTTATATCTGACGTCAATTTAGGTGAAAGACAATCACATTTAACATTCAAAGCGAACAGAATTATTCTGTTTTTCTAAACCTTTGGCTATAAAATCGTTTTTATGAGTACTCTTAACTGATTCTCAGATAATTGAGACGATTATTGAAAATTATCGCTTTTTCTTGAAAACCACTTACAGTTCGAATCAAGAGATGAAATACATTTCGGGACAATAGTCTGGATTACAATTGAATGTCAACTTTTCAGACGTAAAATGAATTATTACGTTAATTATTATAAACCCTTTGATTACCTGAAAGTTAATTCTCTATAGACTGGACACAAATATCATTAAATGAGTGAACGATAAATAAATTAAACAAAAGCCAAATCCGTTTGATTTCTGTTGAATAACAGTTTAATGAATGCAATCAAATAATCGTCTGAAACAAACAGAACTTTTATCTTCACCAGAAGTTAAGGTCAAATAAAGTATTGATTGTGAAATTATCTATCACATTTTAAAAGTAAAATAATGACGTTTTATAATCGATTATAATTATGTTGAACTTAATTATATCTTGCTTGAATTTTAATCATGACAAATTAAATAAATTATAGAATTTTTATAATAATTAACTGCTTTTATGGCACTAAAAGTGTTATCAACTGAAAGATCTCATTAATTGATTGCTTTATATGGAAAAACTTAACCGGATATCGTCTTTGGAAACGAGTGATGGAACTTAGCTATGATTTTAATTAAATAATGATTAACAGGATTACGGATTTTGATAACTGTCTGCAAATAACACATCAAACGATTCAGTGATAAAAAGAATAAATATTTAGAGAAAGTGAATAAAACAACAAAACATAAAAGGAGTTCATTTTCTGAGAATAGTTTATTCTTTGAATTCTTTATTATCTTTACCGAGAACTGGATGTGTCTACTCTTTGAGGAACTAAACAAAACTATCCTTTGAATATTACAAACAATATATTTCACCAATTTTTGAAACTCGAGTTAAAAATTATTGACAAAAAATGAGTAATCTGTCAAATCTATAGACAGGTAATTGAATTATTTGTCCGCATATTTCCGATTATCCTAAACAAGAATATTGTGCTCGTATCATTTTTATTGCCATGATCTCATAATTTCAATATATCCAGACCTATCATATATTGAAATGTGTAAATGTACTAGTTGAACTACAGATTATGAACTTTATGTTCAATCTGTATTCAACAAAAGTTTTGTAATATCATTGGAGTCCGTTTGGATTATTGGCCCTGCTCCAATTTTATGAAGATTTCTATTCGATCTTAAATATAGGACAAAATTGAGAGGATCTCTGAAATATTAATTATTTTTGTTTTGATTCAAATATGAATTATCTGTCGGTTAAGTGATTCCATAAAAAGATTAAATCAATCGATTATTTTGATTGTTCTGTTCGATAGAAAAACAAACTTTTTGTACTTACATTTGGATTCCAGATGTATTCAAATAATGAATTGTCCTAGCTTCGATTTACAATATATTCATTACATTTGATGTTTCAAAGAGTTTTCAAATGATATTCAATTAATTCAAATACTTTAATATTCTTTAAAACTATAGAACGAAATGATCTTAGAATTTGAAAATGAGATCCAAATTACTGTCAGTTAAATAGAGGGGAACTCTATCTGATTGTCTGACATTGAGCTCAGACTAATGTCGAGTACGAATCAGGTGAAAACCACTTTAATTGACGCCTACCATAACATTCCTCCTCTTTTATAATTTTGATGATATGGAGTCACTTCTAAAATATCTGATTTGCATAAAACACAGTGTTTTATAAAAGGGTTAATAGGATCTAGTTTAGATCAAAGTTGAAAGTGTGGCTCAAATCCTGAATGTGATGGTTAACCAAACAAGAAGTTGCAACAAATCTGTACTTTTAATAATTATTAACATGATAAACATTTAAATCAGCTTGATTCACTGAAATATCATAAAAGAAACCAAATCTTAGTAGATATAGAGGAGAATATAGTACCATGTTCAATAAAAGCAATTCTCTTAATGTTAAAAAGAACTCTTCTTGACATTTGATAGGCCAATGCCAATCCAAATGCCAAGCTAATTCATTTATCCATAATTGCTCTATAATTGAAGTACATCCGCTTGTTCACAAATTTAGCATGGTTATTAAAATAATTTCACAATTTATTACTGAAATTTAGATTTAAAATGAAATTCAAATCACAAAAAAATACTTTTATTATATATTGTCTGACAAATGACTAGAATTTCAAACAATTAATTAATAAAAATATTTTTTCGACTCAATCGACAGCAGTTTTGGACAAAAGTAATGATTGTTTTCACTTTAATTCACTTAATTTCACTGCAAATGATTAATAGATAAGATTTTAGCCAAACATTTATTAAATTAGTTATTAATACAATTTTAGGTGAAATTTATTGGGAATTAAATATCAATGGATTGAGAAAATTGTTAATCAATTTGTTTATAATTAGAAATGTATTTAAGATTCAGATCTCAACTAATCTTATAATCAAATGAAAAGACAAACGATTTTATAAAAAGAGATTTTATTATAAAATTATCGAAATTTGAATACAATTTATTTGATTCACTGTTTTTGGGTATAATTTATTTGAAACCAATGTTTGAAAGACTTGTCTTTAAATCCAATGTTAAGTCGGTTTTGACGCCGTTTTCGATCCCGG
>JAQGBD010001395.1:0-16364 GCA_034698165.1 Punctoribates punctum | reverse complement strand
GTGACTCTTTCGAACTTAAAACGAGTTTCTATATAAGAATATTCTGCAAAACGGGACCAATAGATGAATAATTTGGTCAATTGTTTGTGATTTTTTGCCAAACGGGATAAATGATTGACATCCAGTTGAATGACACTAATACACAGACTCTTCAGATTCATATCATTGATAATTAATTCAAACGAATCATTAAAAATATAATAGTCTTTGATATCCAAAGACTTCAAATGAGAGATATTAACGGTTTTGAAAACCGATGATTTGATTGTCATTGTGTTGATGTTCGGCATATCTAAGTTGACTCTCAATCTGACCAAAGAACTAATTCTTTTGTTGAAAACCTTTTCAATTCCTTTACGACTCTGTATTACAATATTGAGTTGTTCCACCTTTTTGAAGTTATTGATGAATGCCCAAGTACAACTTTCATTAAATTCTATTCCAACTGTTGAGAAATAGGACAACTGATAAATCGAGAGATGAGTGATCTTCTCAGAGAGGATCAGACTTTGGATACAATCAACTCTTCTCAGATCTAAAACGCATTGAAAGAGTGAAATACATTTCAATTGATTCAGATTTGAGTCCAAATATGTTATTAAAGTTTGGTCTAAATTGCAGTCTTTCAGAGCCAGACATTCGATGGATTGACATTTCAGTGAAATATTAATCAAATTATTTAGACTCTCATTGAAGTAATAGATATTGTTTGTCTGTGTAATGGCATTCGCGATGTTGTTTTTGAGATAATCACTTCCATTCCTCTGGTGTTTTCTATCTGTACACAAGCTATGAATATATTCCTCACTTGATTTGAAATTGAGTTCAGATTCAGTGACCAATAAGTGTCGTCTAACTCTCAAAGAGTGAAGAACACAATCGAGAAATTGTTTAGAGACTATCTGCCAACCGAAGAGGTCTAAGATATCGACCAATTCGAAGATTTCGGTTAAAATATCGTCACTCAGTATTCGATACATTTTCTCGATTTTGAAATTTGGGACTATTTTTGATTTTAAAACTTTTTGAATGCTATTTAACAATAGATTTGTTTTCAATTTTTTCGAAACAGACTTTTGTTTAATGGCTTTAATTTATTAAAATTTTTGTTTATTTGTGAAGAAATTGAATTTCTTCAAAACTAAAGCAAATACTGTCAGTAATGAAAATGTGAGGATAAGACCCAAACCAAAAGCCAAGATCCAAATAAATATATCATATTCTGGAACTTTGAAAGCAATATCCACTAAGCAAGAGGTGAGTAATCCGACGATAAAGGACGACATCACTATGAATACCAGAAAGAGTACTCTAATATAAGGCCAGTACCATTCAATCTGTTTGGACAGCTCTTCTTTTAAGCGATAGCGATAGAACCCAACCGACGGCACAACTATTGCCGTAGTGTAGACGGCGGTCATTATACCCGAGGCAACAAAACTATCGAAGAATAGGCCAAATATTTTGTAGCGAATCATTACTATAGTAGAGACAGAAAACACTGAAACGATGACCAGATATGCGAAACAAAGATATTCGTAGGGCTTTAATGTCACCGACGGGCCTATCGATGAATGGTGACTCTTCTCAGAATTTGTGACTTTAAATACTTGAGATGAACTGGTGGGTGGAGACGCTATGATCACACTGTTGACCAAAATACTGTAGAAAATGTCTTCCTTTAGGTCTCGTAAAACAATGTGAGAGATATTTATTCGAGACTTCTCTTCAAAGCTTTGATCAATTCTTATCCGCTTAATGTCGTTCATGGGTTGCATTCTGTGGAGCATAATATTCACCAAATAACTGGTGTTTCCCTTTGATGTGGTTTCCCACATATGTTGGGTCAAATCGGAGGCATCCAAATACATGGACCCAACCATTCTTTTTAATACATTCACAATAATAATAGTGAGCGAACCCCTGGGCTTAACCCGCATTCCTTGTTTATAGTCGTGAAACTCTTTCGGCACTTCTTTGAAATAGATTTGTATAAAATATTTATATCGAAACGAATTGTGATTACAGCCATCGAAATAATTCCTCCACTTTTCCGACATTTCGTTCTGAGTACTCAAAACAGACACAACTATTGCTATAATCATTACTAAAGTGAAGATCAAAAATAGGATCGAAAAAATCATTTTTTGTCTCTTTTGGGCCAACGTTTCGGTCAAATGTTATTTTTATGAAAATAGACGTTAAAACTGCTATTTATCCAGGAATTGAATGGAGTGAAAGTTCAAAATTCTAATCTCTCGTGACTGACAAACAATAAGTAATAAATTGCAGATATATCATGCTAGTTTTGCCCTAAATTCGGTATTCGATCGGATTGGGATCAGATTGGGATCGCATCACTACTTAAGAATTATAAGCCTATAGACGAGTTTGAAAGACTTTTCCAAGAGCTTTTCCATTGGATAGTCCTATCGCGAGCTTCACTTACATTATCAAAAGTCATTATGAACTCGTCGAACGCGCATCAAATTAATTGTTCTGGAACATTTCAGTGCTCTCAGATTTAAGAAAAGACATATATTCAAAAAATATTCGGGGTTTTCATCTTTTAATTGATTTTCATAAAATGAAGACAAAAATAGTTTTTATTGTCTGGGCTTTGGTTTCTTTATGCCAGTGCTGGCCATTTAAGAGCACTCCATTTGATGCGGTATTCTTTAACTCTTAATTTTATTTTAATTCAAATATGGTTTTCTATTGTCAACTAAAAGGACGTCGATATTTGCGAAAATCCTGACCTTAGCGGTGGTGTTGTCTCAGAGGATGGAGAGACCTATTTATTCAAAGGCAAATACTATTGGCAAACCCGTCCCCTAAACAACCAAGATTCAGGAATTGTGGGATACGCCACTCTAATCAGTAGTAAATGGCCCGAAATCACCGATAAAATGAAACTCGTTTTTACGATAACCCAAAACATAGATCTGATCACTATCTTCGTTGTGGTCTGACTTTTGATCTGTTTTCAAGTCTTCACTAATTGATTATTAATTAGGGAGACGTTTGGTTTGGATATCAAAATGGGTTGAAAACAATGGACGGATCAACTGATTATTGGCCAGAATTCAAGGACCTTAAGGTGACGACAGCGCTCAGTCCTAAACGTGGCGGACATTTGGTTTATATTCTTCACTCGGATAACAATAAATATATTTTATATGATTTCACTTTTTTGTCTAAACCTAATAAAGTGAGATCAGGTTTTGCGACGATTCGATCAAATTTTTTGCTCTTCACCGAAGATGGCGGATATTCAATGCCTGGAGAGTCCTTAAAAAGTTTGATTAATGTTAGGGCAGTCCTCACATACAATGAAAACATGTTTCTGATATCGAGAGACACGTTCTGTGCCGTTGATCTCACCCTTCAGTCATTCGAAAGGGAGGTAATTATTTCTTCAAATCAATTATTTCAAACCATGGATTCAAATCCTTGAGTTTTTAGTGTAATGTCGATGATGTAAATCAAATACTTGGCTGTCCTCTCGATCTTAGCAGAAGACCGGTTACGACGACAACAATCCGAACAACAACGACGACCACAACAACAGCGGAAAAGACTATCATTTCCTCAGAGACGACAACAATAGAGGAACTGATATCGGTATCGGAGACTTCATATAACAATTTTTCTGTTGAAGAACTCTTTCCTTCCGAATGGCAATTCAGTGAATCGACTGGTGATACCATTTTAAATGGAGTGATCAGAACCGGTATACCTATATTGGGACGAGAACTGGAAGAAGAAAAAGAAGATTTCAAAATCAACAAAACGGATCAGTCATTAGCTCCCGGTTTTGAGGCCGCAATCTTTGAGAGAAATCGACAAAACTCTGAGTTTTGGGTCATTGTTATCATAATATCAACTCTAGTAATAGCCGTCGCCTCTATTCTTGTGGTTGGAGTCGTATCCAGAGCTAAGAAGAAGAGAACTAAAGGACAAGATTTAAGATCTTTAAGCATTGACTAAAGAACAAGACTTTTGGAAAATTTTCTATTTATTTAAAATTTTAGAATTTTTTTTGGTCTAAATTTTTGTGTCTGAATTCAAATAAACAAAATTTTAAATAATATTAAATTCAATTTTAAATTTAGAGATAAGACATACTTATAATCAAATCACTTTCATTGTAACAACTTTCATACTAACAAGTACATTTCCCCCAGTTCCCCTAAATTCAAAACATATCATGATATTAAGCAGGGAAGTCCAAGTAGGGTAATATTCCTCTCCACCTTTTCCACTTTATCAGTTTATGTACCTTTCCTTTGAAAACACACAGATATCCCGGCCCTTTGAAATTCATTAATTGAAGAGCACTTATATTTTCTATTCTGTGCTAATATTCTGTGTAAACAAATATATAAGAAATTCAAGGGTTATCTCTCGACAGACAAACAAATCATTATATTCAGTAAAGAATTGAAATCCATTTCAAGAAAATAGTGAAAGTTTGCTATATTCTGGAAAAAGTTCAAAACTAACCATGCTCAAATTGGGTTTTTCATTTGAAGAATTTGAGATAATTAACTCAATTTTACTGAAATTTTACTCTATTTGTCAATGGGTTTGAAAACGCCTTGGTCGTTTCTATCAAATTAAGTGCCTTTAGGATTAAATTTTCAAATTTTAATTTAATTATTGAAAAATAGTTTTTTGACTTAATTAAGATTTTAAGGTCTCGTGAAATACTTTCTATAATCATTCAAATTTTGTATATAACCTAAGAGTTAATCACCAGTGATGCTCAACCACCTTCAGTCAGGGGGTCTGACAAATTTTTTTTTCTAGAGGGGGTATTTCCATTTTCAAAACCTCGACAGACCTAATGCTGTCCATAGACGTAATGTTAAAGAAAAATTTCAGCTCGAGAGGGAGGTAGGGACAGAGGGAAAAATATACCATTTCGGAACAAATCGAGGGGGAGGTATTTTGGCTATACCCCCCTTTGGGTATCACTGATTATTGAGTCATTCTTTTACAGTAATATCTATACAAACGGTTTGAAATTAGTTAACAAAAATGTTCAGAATTTTTCTTTTCGTTTCTTTGATTTCAATAACCAATTGCTGGCCATTTGGCTATGGAATGAGTCGTACAAACGAAATTGATCCGGTTTGTTCTCTTAATCGTTACGTTACAAACCAATGTCTTATATCTTGAAATATTGACACTTATAGGACGTCGACTTATGTAATGATCCGAATTTAAGCGGTGGTGTTGTAGCAGACGATGGAGAAACATATCTCTTCAAAGGGAACTACTATTGGCGAACTCGACCCCTCACTACAGACACCGGAATATTGGGATTCGCAAAACTTACGGCAAGTAAATGGCCAGAAGTCAAGTCGAATATCAAACTCGTGTTCACTGTTCCTAAAGACGAACAATTGATGACAGTCTTTGTTGTGGTTTGTCTTAAGCTTCAAGTTTTGCTCGAAATTGATTTTCTTTAAAACAATAGAAAAGAAATTGGTTTGGATATCAAAAAGGAGTTCTAGTTTTGAAAGGAACGGTCGATTCGTGGCCTGACTTCAATGGTTTGATGGTTACGGCGGCGTTCACTCCGGTTAAGGCGGGAACTCTCGTTTATATCCTTCACTCGGATAACAAACTTTACATTTTATATGACTTCAAACATATGTCGTATCCTAAAAAAGTGAAGTCCGGAGCCACAGATATTCGCAATAATGTTCTTCTGTTCACTGAAGACAACTCAATGCCCGGAAAAAGTATTGAAACCTTAATCAATGTGAGGGCCGGACTTACATACGAAAAGAATCTGATTTTGTTGTCCAAAGAGAGTTATTGTAATATAGATCTCAAACAAAATCCTTTCGAAAGAGAAGTAATTATTTAAACATTTTTATTATTATTTTTATTTTTGAATTTCAATTCTTAGTGTAATACCAGACCTATTAATGACGTACTAAACTGTCCTTTGGACCTGAAGAACCGTCCAAGTACAAAATCATCCGCCATTCCGATAGACCCCGAAACGGCTACTTTGGAATCGACTTCAACTGAATTGATAGAAACAACGTCTGTATCCGAAGATGTCATTAATACGGTGACAGTCGATGAACTGATTGCTTCCAATTGGGATTCAAAGGAGTCCACCAGTGAAGGCAATGACCAGATCAAGACTGGAATTCCCATTTTAGGCCGAGAACTAGAAGAAGATGATTACAGTGAAGGAAATCAGACTTCACTTTCTGGCGCTGGTGTCGAACAAACTATTTATGAGAAGAATAGTAAAAACTCATTGATTTGGTTCATTGGATTTGTTCTCACTTTAATTGCAATATCGGTTTGCGCTCTCCTTGTGGTCGGAGTGGTTTCCAAAGTCAAAAATAGGAGACGACCCAAAGGACAAGTGTTTAATACTAAATGATATCAATTCGTATTTTTCCGTTAAATATCTATTCATTAGAAATAGTTTTCATATTTTGTAAAATATAAAAATTTTAAAAATCTATTTTCAACTCAGAAAACAAACATTTTATCCAAAAATATAAAGAGATATCAAATCTATTGTTTTAAATTCAAACGAAAATCGGTTTATATTAAAATTTAAATTCATTTTATCCGAAACCAAATCAGAGAAAGTGTTAAAATTCGACAAAAATGAGTGAAAATCAAAGATCTTCTGATTCAAGAAAAGAGGACACAATGAGTGTCCTTTCAGTTCATTCGGATTCGACTTTATCTGTGAGCAGTGGACCCAAATTCTGTGCCGAATCGGAAAACACCAAATCATCGCTCAGTGAATTAGAATCTCTCTCTTTATCAGAAGATTCGACGAATATGTCTGTCCTCTCAGATTATTCAGTGTATTCCGACATTGAAACTCATGTCTTAGAATCGGCTACAATTCGATCGCTGAGTTTGGGATCAGTTTCAGAGGATTCGGCGAAAAGCAAAGTTTCAGTCGATGGCAGCCAAAGACTAATGGCTTCTTTAAAATCGAGTCCTTTCACTGAAGACAATGAGTCGGAAACGTCTTCGAGTTATACCTTTTCGAGTTACGACTCATCGCACAGTCAGTGGTGTTCGACATCTTTTTCTTCTGTGGCAAAGCAATCATCAATTGAGAGCAACTCAAGTCTTGAGCCAAAACTTCCCATTTTTAATATGTTTTCAGTCATATCTTCCGATTCTGATATCGAAATCTGGAATTCAAATCAGAGATCAGTCTATTCTCCGAGTTTGCGGTCAAAAGATTGTAAAGTTATGACTGATTCGGACATTGATGAGAGTCAAAGTGAAAATTCAAATGAATTTTGTGAAAATACAAAAGAAAAAGAGGCGATGAGTGGACAGCCCTTTGATGTTCTGAAACACTCTCCAAAAGTGGGCCAAAAATTTATGAAATGAGAGAAAATATCGCTTAAAATCGATTTCAATAAAATTTATTTTTTAATCCATTTAAGGAAATTTTTAATTAAAAAAGGTGTATAACATAATACGGATAATAGGACCGGCCATCAGCTCCGGCCGTAGAAAAATGGGGTAAAACTGATGGACGAGGAAAATATGGGGACGTTTTGGGGGTAAATTTGGGTAAATTAGCGGAATTAACCTGATTGATTGATTGATTGATTGATTGATTCAAACTAAATTTAAGCTAAATTAACGACAATTTATGTTTATTTAAGCCGAAAATAACCGAATTCGAACATTAGTTGAAAAGATAATAATATGCTAAATGTTTTTACTTATTTTTATTTAATAATAATAAAGGATTCAGATCAGTTACTAATTTTATATCTTATATATTGTAAACAATAATGTGAAGACATTTCTCGAGAATTTTACTTCAAATTCATTGGAAATTCTGACAAATAATCGAATTCTGTTTAAAATGTTTTGTTTATTCATATTTTTGTCTTTTGTTTTGCTTACATTTGGTGAAGACTTTGATCCGGTAAACTATCCTATATTTTAAGTATAAGTTCCTGGATAACTAGTCTCAATTGCAACCAGGATATCGACATTTGCAGGAAAACATTACTCGACGCCGCCGTCCATTCAGATGATGACTTCAGTTATATATTTAAAGGCAAATACTTTTGGAGAATCAAAAATCTGGACACAAATGTGGGAAACACTTCATACGCGGATCTAATCATAAATAAATGGCCGGAACTGAAGGGAGAGATCAAAGCTGTGTTCACTGTCCAGAATCCAAAGACCGAGAAATTGGTCACTGTTTTTGTGGTCGTGAGTCAAATATAAATTTAAATTTTAGCCCAAAATACAAACCAAATCACATCTAATCAAAAGAATAACAGATTCTATGCCTACGAAAAAGGGGTGAAAGTGTTGGACGGATCCACTGACAAATGGCTGACTTTCGATCAGCTCCAAGTGAGCGCAGCTTTTGAAAAGCAAAGAACTATTCCTTTGGTGTTTGTTCTTCACACGAACAATACCAAGTACACTTTCTTCAACTTTTCTGAGTCTCTATCAAAGCCTGGAGTGAGTAATCCAAAGTTTACTTATGTGAGGGACACCTCTATATTCTTTGTGGACAATAACTTCACGGTTTCGAAGTCCTACTTTGGGAGCCAAGAGCCTCTCAGTTCTCTGCTGGACGTGAGGGCTGCCATCACTTACACCAATAAACTATTCCTCATCGGAAGCGACAAGTATTGCATCGTTAACTTGAAATCTGTGGACTACGAAAAATTGGTATTTAATTGTAAATTATTTACAGATTCTTAAACTTTTTTTTATTCAGTGCAACCCTATGGGAACAACTTCTCGACTTATTGGATGTCCAATTAATATAGAACACCGACCGACAACACCAGTGGTAGACAATGGCAAAAATCAAGAGAATGTAACGAATGAAGATTTAGTTGATGTTCAAAATGATAGACCGCAACAGTCATTAGACTCGTCAAACAATACCAGTATTGACACAAATAAGACCACATTCTATGCGATTGCATACAATTCAACACTCATTTGTCTGACAATTATTCTTATGGTCGCCATTCTTCTCATTTCCAAATTGATAATTAATAGATCCAAAGGAACCATTTATTACATTAAATAGACACCGATTTCCTTCATTTCAAAGTCTTTTAGTCTAATTTATTACCATTTTTTGTATTTTTGACAATAAAATAACCTTAAATTCGATTCAAACAAATTATATGAAACTTTATTTTTGAAAAATAGCCAAAAAGAGATGTTTCTCCAGAAAGGATGTGATCAAAGCCAAGCACTGATATCTTTGGTGGCCTCAGCTATTTCTTTGTGGACTAATGCACTCATTTGATCAAAATGTGGGGCACTTTTCAAGTCATCCGACAGATTTTTATGCGATGACTTTTCATTCAAATCTCCCGAAAAGAGGCCACAATTTCCGTGACCCTTAATTATGAAGTTTTTTCTATAAGTTTTGGGCAACGGAAACGATTTGGGCGACTCCTCTATATTATCGATACTATGGAAATATTTTTTGTTTTGTTTGAGTGTCGAACAGCCGGAGAAAAAGTATGATTGAAGTGAAGACCTGATGTTCTTCTTCTTATTGTTCCGCGAATTCAAACATTCATTACTTTGACTGAAATTCTTTTGAGAGGTATTCATATGTCTATCAAATGAGAAATTATTGATATTCTGAGGAATCGAATAAATGCTTGAATTTTGTGAATCTTTCTTAAACTTGAAATTGTCTTTAATAGCATTTATTTGGTTCATTGAAGTCGACATTATTTTCGGAGAGGTTTTCGACTTTTTCTCCGCATCGGAATCTGTTTTGTAATTCCAATTAAGAATAGTTTCATAATTGTCTCTATCGGTGGCCATTAATCCATCAAATTTTTGTTTTGGGTGAACGTCAACGACAAGTGGCTTATCTGACGAAAGCATTCGTCGGTTATTTTCCTCTTTATTTTGAGCCCAAAAATTCTGTCTCTGAGACCGACCTGACTCTTGTTCGTCTCTTATATTATTCTGAAGATCAATATTTCTTTTTAATGGATGAAATGAATTTTGTTTATTGATTCCACTTATTTGTTGCTCGCGTTCCATATATTGGGCAAAGTCTGGGGGCGGGTGTATTGCCGGCACATAAATGAATTCCTCTTCGTTTTTCATATTCAGATCGTAATTGAAATCATTTTTTGTTCCACTTTTGGTTTCATTTTCAAAAATTTTCTTTGTTTTGATTGCGTTTAAGTCTATATCTGAATCAGTCCACTGTCCAGAGTCTCCGTTTCCCGTTTCAGTTATTCCTCTATTTGACGGCTTCTCACTCTTCACAGGTATTAAGACATTGAACTTGGATTTCAAATGATCCACTTCTTGCTCCAAATCCTCGCACTTCTCCTTAAGCTAAGGATAAATGTTAAGACTGAGACCTGAATCAGTCAACTGGTAATTACCTCTCTTTCAATAGTCATGAGGTTAATTTTATCCTCCTCCAATTTCTAATATAATTAAAGACAAATTTAATTATAATTTTTTTTTTTTGAATTGACATTGATTTCAGTGAAATTTTGGATGAGTTTAAATGAAATCGACATACATTGAGAGCCCTGTGCAATATCTGGACTTCTTCAATGAGTTCGTGCTTATCCTCAAATGATTGACGTTTTGGAGCAAACTTTTCGTTGACATCAATATATTGATTACGAAATCTTTGAATTTCAGTCCAAATCATCTCATCTTTTGGTACATTCTTTTCGATCAAAATCTTTAGAGAATTTATCGGAAAGAAAATGAGTTAATTTGAATTTTCGACCAAATTATGTGTTTTGTGTACTTTTTCTAAATAGTTGAGATCAAGTCCTGCCTCTTCGAGTTCGCACTGGAGTCGTATACGTTCGGCATAACTACCAGTTTTATTGAGCAAAGTATTGAGTAAAGAGAGAGCGTTGCACTCAATCCCATTGGAAGAACAACTGTTGCCAGAGTTGACCATTGAAACCAAGAACTTGAAGCGAACGGATTCCCCAAAGATAATCCTTGTGGTGGACATGGCTTCCAATACTTTGTTTACACCTTCTGTTTGGTCGCATACTTTGGATAATAACTTTGGATAATAAGTTGTAATAAATTGTTAGTGAGATTGAGTTCGTGCGGCAATACATCAAAAATTAATCAGTGGTTACCTGTAGTGCAATGAGTCGTGATTTTGTGAAATTGCTAACAATAGATGCGGCCAAAGAGGAAAGACCTGTCTTATGCGATACTATCTTCTGTAGGGCTCTCTGTTATCAATAATATAATTATTTGTTTATTTTTTGATCGATTGTTTCAATCATTCATTTCTTACAGAATTTCTTTTGACTGCGAATTGTATACAAAGAAGACACTCGTATTCATCGCTCTGACCATAAATTAAATAATTGGTTACAATCAACCAAAACATGGATAGGATTAAAAAGTAAAGCAGACAGTTCTAACCAGGGCTCGTTTAAGCTGATTGTGGCGTTCCTTATTTCGAAAAGATCTGTCCTTTGGTTCTGAAACTGGAATCCTATTAGAAGTCGGAGTTTGTTGTCTATTAAGACATAATCGAAGTAAATTCAAGAGACAAAAGACGCCATTGTTTTCGATAAATTCAATTACAAAACTATAAAATCAAAAAAATGGAAACTTTTGAGTGAAATCAGTTTTAAAGTGAAAACCTATTGACTTACGAATCGAAAGCTGACTGTAAATCGAGTCCAAGTTTTTTCAGAATTTCACTCAATTTTGGTATTTCTGTATTATATGATCGAAACGATGGAAGGCTTTCCTCTTCATTGCACTCAATTTTTTCTTTTTCAATATGAAGTTCGACATAAAATATATAATCCAAAGCACTGAGAAATGGTTGACGGGTCGGTATCACCTAGGTCATTAACTTCAATTAATTCAATCTAATGATTTGATTAATTTGTAAAAGCATCTTGCAAATGTTAAGCATAATCTCATTTAATGAGTTAAGTTTGTTAAAAGGCTTCAAAAATTTAAGATTTTATCTGAAATTTGTGGAACATTCAAATGAAATTAGTTTAATAATGAGGGTCAGTCAACCACTCATTATTTGGGCTAACCTTTTATCTTGGTGGTACTGGTCAAGCTTGTAACAAACCTACATCTGTATATCTCACCTATACACTCATATAAACTAAACTTTATAAGCTCTGTAACACTACTTTTCGTTCTTTCAAATTATAATAATATTTTCAGAGATTTTTCATCGAAAGACATTCAAAATTCTTACCGGATATGAATCAGAATTCATTTTGATCTCATTTCAATCACAACGAAAGTCATCTATAATTGAATAAATAAACTTATTTAAATAAATAGCAAGAGTATTAACAAATTTATAGTAACTACAGATCAAAAGAAATGTTATTAAGACATCCAAATGTCAGACCAATTAATCAGATGTTTTACTTGAAATCGTTGGCAGAAAATACTTAAGAACTGAAATTTGCTTCAAATGGTTTTTTTTAAAGTTATTTGAAACCTATTCTCCGATTTGTTGAAAAAGTTGTGCATCGGTTGAAAAGTTATTCGAAGACAGATTGAAATCAACCTCTTCTTGATATACAATCAGAAAAGAAAAAATTACAATAAAAATATTATTAAGGAGTAAGAGATAGGTTTGAGGCACTCCTTCATTCATTTTCTGGAATATATTTATTTCCATAAAAACTATATTTTATTGCAAACGAATTGATGTGAAGGAGTGTATCGTATGACTGAGTGATTGTGTTTTACATCTGATAATATTCTGGTTCGTTTAAAAACCTCCTCCACTATCATTTGCTTAATATTTATTAATTCAAAATACGATTTACCGCTTTAGGGATAAAATGGGTTTCTATCCGAATATTTCAAAATTACATCTCATCAGCGATTCAATGAACTCATTCAATGCACAGGAAAGACATTTTCACTCAAAGTTTCTTTATTTAAAAGCAGTAAATACTTGCGAATTGCAATCAATTCCAAACCAATACCAAACCCCAGAAAGAGAAGAAAAGGCGAAATTTTGATCCAATAATCATATTTGAGTGGCTTATGGTTCGCAGCCTTTGGCAAAGGATTGTAATGTTTTCTCTGATATGTTCACTGATATTAAAAATGGTTTTGAAATGAATTCAGTTCTGAATATTCAAAAGCTTATTGAATAAAATGATTGTTATAAAAGACATTTATATTCTTATTCGGCTTATATTTTACATTAATATTGAAAAGTGTAACAAATCTTAAATAACTTAAGAATTTATGTGATGAGAAGGTCGACACTCCTTTGGTCAGACTTTGCATTGTTATAGATATCGAGTCAGACTTATATATATTTATAAGAAGAGGAGGTTTGACTTAAAACAACAAGTTTTTAATCAGAGATGGCCAAGCTCCTAGGCTCAGAGTGGGATATTAGGGGCGGGTCCTAAGCATTTTTCGGGAAAAAATTAGGGGGTATAGGGGAGGGTATAACTTGCACATAAAATGCCAAATTTTCGCCTCCGGCGGCCTTAGGGGGGGGCTATACCATCCCTTGGCCTGTTTTTAATGTCTATAAGAATTTGAGTCTAAATTTGTAATATTTGAAATGCATTTTCTCATTGAAAATGTTAATTAGCATTGAAATGGTTTATTGTCTGTAAAACAATGTCTTCTTTTTTAAAATTATAAGTCTATCAAATGTTTAGCGATAATCATGCGTTTAATTCCCAAACTCACGAACCGTAAAATCTTGAGAGAAATTTATCGGTAAACCAAACTTTGCTCAAAACAACATCGAAATCGATTTAACCCGAAATCTCAAATCAATTCAATATTTGTCATAATTCAAGAGATATTATACTATTGAATGTATGGATTACCCATTGGGTATTCCTTCTATAAGATTGGTTTATGGCTTTTCAAGTTTTGAAAAATAATGAAAGAGATGTCAATTTGATGGTTAATATTGAATTGAATGAAGAAATATGTTTCTATAGATTCAATTTTGAATAGGAGTTTGAAAATCACTGAAATTATAAATTCTTTTGGGTTAACAAATAGAAGGAATGCCAGAGATTTTCAAATCAATGAGTGAATGAATAAATTGGGTTAATTCAACACAAAATCTCTTTTGAAGTCAAATTAAATTAAATTAATATTTTTAATCTCATCAATGAGAGCCAATGACAGCCCCCGGCGTTTATCACTAATAATATTATTATGTTATTAATGTTTTGCAAATTCTTATCCAACAAAACACTGGTTTTGCACTGAATCGTGAATTTGAAAGATGAGAAAAATGAAATTAAGTGCTGAGTAGTGACCAGATTTGCTCAAATCTTTGGCCTCTTTTATTTAAATTCATTATTATCCCGATTATTGTTATTATTGCTTAAACTCTAATCAAAAATAATAAAATTCATAAAAAAACTGTTCTATAAATGCAATGAAAACACAATTACTTCAATAAATAGATAATTAATATTTGAGCTAAAAATCTGTGAAATTTTTGTCACAATTTGTTATTATCAACAAAACTATTGTTTCTTTTTCCCAACAAATCAATTGAAGTCTTCTCACATTTTAACCTCAGAGGAAGCATTAGGTTTACCATTAATCATATCAATATTTTATTCAGAGATGTGCTAAGTCGGCGACCCTATGGGGGAGTGGACTAAATGCCATATGTTCATAGCTTTGAGGAGTTAAAAATTTGGTCAAGGCGGTCAAAAAGGAGCTAGAGCTCCCCCTAACACATCCCTGGTTTTGTTGATGAAAAATAATTAGAGTAAAAAAACTAACAAATAAAACAAAATTATTATTCATTTCTTTCTATTAGATTCATGAGAATTGGCTAAACTTGAGTTCTTGGTAATTGTGGGAATACAATTGTATATAATTTGAATATAGGTATAATGTACAAGATTTATCTTGCTAATTCAAAACTGATACCCACTATAAGGCTTTTCAGACATAATAAATTAGTCTACAATAAAATGGTGTCAGTAATTAGTGAGGTCAGGGGAGGGGGAGGGGTAAGAAAAAAATTTAGAGGAATATTTTTGCTATACCCCCCTTTGGGTATCACTGGTCAGTAATATCATTAAAAGTTACATAAATGAGAATATCATTCGATTAATCAAACCTTAATACAGAGGAAAGGTATTAGAGTTACTCTTTTTATGCCTTTCATCTAAAATTGTTGTATTTCTCGAATCCTTTGACTTCTGAATAGTTTAATGATTAATCTTAAGGACATTAATAACTTTACTTGATCAATGATCAGTGATCCTAATACATCAAATTTCGAAAATCTTCTCATCGCTGGGAAAATAATATTACAAAATTTGAGTATTAAAGACATTTTGCAATAATTTAAAAATTGAATTTAAATAAATTATAGTAAAGAATATCTATTTGGAGTCTATAATAGACCACATTTTTGCTACTTTTTTATTCTGTATCTAAAGATCGAAATGATTTGTCAGAAAAATAGTACCTTATATTATATTGACCTTGTTTAGTATTGTTTACTATGAGAAAATATAAAAATTGAGTTCATTTTAAAAGAATTATAAAAAGTAATTGTCTTAACACCAAATTGTCTAAAATTTCATGAAATTTGAATTATTTATTTTGTCAAATATATAACAAATTGTGAGCACTTGTGTCGTAATTTTTCATAATTATTGTCTTCTCATTATTATTATTCACCGAATGAACTTTTCACGCATCAGTCTATCGCCCCCTCCCTTCCCCTCAATACAGTTGGAAGAGAACAATAGGACCTCAAAAATTTGTCGCATTATTATTATCAACAAAATAGCATTTATTTGCATAAAGACCCGAATTATTAATTATATGAAATTCACATATCTTTTGATAATTAAAAATTAATTGTTTTCTGAGAGAAAAGAGTGTTTCATATAAAAGCAATACTCTGTTGGCCAACAATTAATTGTGACTCAATTATCTGCAGTTAACTAGGTGGTTCAGGTGGTTCAGGTGGTTCAGGTGGTTCAGATGGTTCAGGTGGTTCAGGTGGTGCTACTTTTCTTTTTGGACAGAGCACTCATACAATCTATTGAGATAAGGCAAGGCCAAATCTCAAGTATGGCTACTAAATTTAAGTTATATAATGAATTTTATAATTAGCATGCTAATTTTCTTGTATTTTCTTCATACAGATAACTTGGTATTCAAAATGTTAATGAATGTAAATAATGCAAATCGATAAGTTAGAGATCAAATGATCCGTCTCAAGTTCAACCATAAAATTCAAATAAAAAATATAATTTTATAAAAAACAAGGTTTGAGTAAAACCCATAAACACTACATTTACCCTCATTATTTTGGAGAACTTTATTTGAATTAA
>JAQGBD010001394.1:0-16370 GCA_034698165.1 Punctoribates punctum | reverse complement strand
ACAAACTCTTTGCAGAAGTCATTGGACTCAACCATTGAGAACATCAGAAGAATAGCTAAACCTTTAAGAGAATCAAAAACTTAATAATTATTCAAATAATTTGTCTGAAAATGTATTACAAAATGACTTCATTTCTGTCAAAGGCATCGTTTGAATTCAAAGCTCTTTAAATCAATGCCAAGATTTGAATTGAGATTAGGATTTAACGGTTTTTATTTTACTTTCAAATAATTTTCAATTTAAGGTCAAATTCATTGAGAGATTGAATAAAACAATCGATTTATTGTTATAATGAAAATGTGTTCGAAAATTCTGGGAATAATCACGAAATAAATATAACAAAAGAAGTAATGAATTACTAATGAATTGTCTCTAATATTGAACTCAAACTTCGATTTGAGACTAAGTTTTGTTTGTCTTTTTGGGAGACTTTTCGGTGGATTTTAGAGATTTCTTCGGTGAGACTTCTTTTATAGTTTTGGTTGACTTTTGCTGAGAGTCCGGATCCGTTGAGGAACTGACTGACGGAAACCTAAAATCTGTTTTCTTCTCATTCTTTTTAAGAAAAACGAATCCTTTTGGATCTGAACCTAATATCAATAAAATAGTCATTCAGAACAATAATTATCCTTGTTCAACTCAATTACCTGATGACTCAGTAACCATAGTGGTTCCCGTAGACTTTCCCCGTCTATAACAACAGCAATAGATTGTGAACAATACCACTCCAATGATCACTAAAACAATGATCACTATAATGAGTATAAAAACATAAGAATAATCGGGAGTCTGTAGCGAACAGTCGACTAATGTTTTCGACTGTTTGTCGGAACACTTGAATTGAAATTTAGATAAATAACTATTGAATTCGTGTGAATTTCACTGAAATAAATGCATTTCTCACTTGATTTCTGTTATCGTCTGAAATCATACAATATTTGATGGATTTCTCATCGACAAAGACATAGAAAGTTATCCAGACATTTGAGAAAACCTGGGGCAATATGGTCACAGCTATGAGATCGAGTTCATTAGTCAGGGCTTTGATCCCTTTTTGGGACATCGAGAACGTTTTTAATTCCTTCAAAGTATAGTTTTTAATCTCCAGATACTTTTTCGGGTATGGGTTTCGAGTTTTGATTTTTTCGAAGAGAAATACTATATTGAAATACGAGACACAAATGGTTCCGTTGAATAGATTTAGGTCAAAGTCATCGGACAGTTTCGGTAATATCGATCGGTTGAGGTTTGGGAGACCAGTTCCACCGAATAGACCCCAATCGACACCACTGTTGTCTTTACGAACCAGTCCTCCGATGATTGTGCTAAATGGTTGCCACCGAATACTGAATCCATTTTTGTAATCGTTTCCCAACCAATCACTTCGATCTCCATTTGTATCTATTCTGAGCTCAATCTCATGTGATTCCAGAGTATAATAATGGTATAAAACCCAATAGTTGTGTCCAATGACTAAGAAAGTGATCCGATCTTTAGTTATAATATGGGTGTACTGGTAGTCAATGGTGTACTTGTTTTCGATGAATTTCTCGCAAAAGTCAACGGTTTGGCCGAAAGACATCAGAATATGAAATATAATGACTGTAATCATCAACTTTTTAGACAACATTTGGAAAGTCTTTTCTTATTCTGTGCAAAGTTAAGGAAATATTTTTATTTGAATTCAAAGATTTATATCGAAATAGTTTTCTGACGGTTTTTATTTTACTTTCAATTATTGATTGAATTTATTATAATTCCAATGAAAAGCTTGAGATAACCATGCTCACATTTGAACTGAATACTTATATTGTAGTTATTTTTAGACAATTTCTAATTAATTCTAAGTTTGTAAACTACAGGGTAATTCATGTTCATGAATTGGTAACTCAAAGTAAATATTTTCAAAAACCCTGAACCAAATTGTTTGCTATTTTCGGTTCTCTTGAATCGATAGATACTCTTCTGAAACAATTTTTGTGTAAATAATGTTTTGAATGCGATTACTATTGAATTGAGTTTTACTTCAATTGGACTCAAATTCATTCATTAATTCAAATCTATTTATAAACAACAAAATTAAACACTATTTTCGGATAAATTTACGAATAAATAGATTTACGAGTTTTCTATAAATTCAAAAAAATGTTGGAAAGGGTTAAGTCAAGGGTTAAGTCTCGGAATATTCTGAAAGAATTTATTCATAAATTGTTTGGCATTTCATAGCAATTATTCTGTGCTCTCATTTCAGTAGAGAATTGAGTTTTTAATTGAAATTTATTTTTCTCTTTTGATTTTAAACTCAACCAACAAATTGTTTTAATGGCTTTTTTGAAGTGCTTTCATCTGTTTCTTCACAAACCAGTGAACAGAATGTGTAAACAAACTGAAAAATTTTCTTTATTCTGTCCTAAATTTAATTGAAATATCCTAAATGTTCTTGCTCACACTCTAAAGTGAAACTGTGTTTAGTCTTCGCTAACAAACTCTCTGTTTATTCTGTCCTCAGAACTGTTTTTCTTTCAATTCTTCTCCAGAAATGTTATATTTTTTTTTGTAAGAATTCAAAACCGTATCAAAACACTCAGGAATATGAAACCCTGTTTTTTATCATGAAATACATTCAACTTTCAATCTGGATAGAATATTTATTGAAGGTTAATGCAAAAATGACCTTGGTTACGCAAGAAAGTTACGAAATTCCTATCTTTTGTACTCAAATATCTAACCTTTAATTTATTTATAGTCTATGAACTCAATATATAATATATATAAGTCTTATATATATTCTAATGTTTTTAAAAAAACAAAACCAAAGGGAAAAGGTTTTGGAGTGAAGTGTATGTCATCAGCGGATAAAAGCTCTTAAAATAATTGGTTTCGATGAAGACCTCGGATATAATTCCCAACCATTTGTAACGTATAGCGAAATAAATAGCAATTTTGATTTGAAAACTACTCTAAACTTATTGAAAAACGACTCTATTTTTGAAACAGATTTTCATCTTTTATTTCGACTAAATATTGATTACAGTTATTTCGAGACCATTTGTGTGGGAGTGGACTCGGTTTAGAGCACCGGCTGACCTCACCATTACCTAAATGTCTCGGCTTATTAACGGCTAAGTTGGTCGCCAGTCATTTGTGTTGATTATAAGAACTGAACCACTGATCCATTGAGTGAAGAACTCTATTGTATTAAACAGTGTGTGGACAGCACTCAGGGAAAGGCTGTCGGAAATTAACATAACAGCTGCTGCTGTGCCCGGCCTTAAATTCACAGACATTTTCATTCAAGTCTTTATTCTGTTTATTTTTCTTATCTTTTTTCAGACGATTTTCTAAACTAGCAAAAGAAAAGTCAACTTTTTATTACATACGACATTCTCTCTCTCTCTCTCTCTCTCTCTCTCTCACTCTCTCTCTCTCTCCCCCCTCCCTCTCTCACTGTTTTCACACAAGAATTGATTTATCGATCAAATAATCATTTTCTCGGTTAAAGTCTGGAAAAAAAAATATTTTTAATCCAAATAATTGGGGAAACTATCAGTTCATAAATCATTTATAATTTTCTGTTTGACAAGAGATGACCAAAGAAGTGGTATAAACAATGGTTTGTATTTCATATGAGCTTGCTCAGCCCATTTCGAATCCAGAAAATTCTAATTTCTGACTATTAATCAAATCAAATTTTCCTGCCTTCAGTTTACCTTGCTCAATTCTGTTCTTCTAACTTTTGACACTATTAACACCTTGACTATTGTCGAGGAGAAAAATAAATCCAATTTTAAAGTTTAGCTCAAAATTTAATGACTTTCTCTTCAAAAGTCATTAAAATATTGTTTTCATCGCAGAACTAATCACTCATTTGAAGTGCTTTGAGTGGAAAACTCTGTAACAATATTCTGTTGCCTCAAAAGTGATGATTAATTTTGATCAAGCATGATTTATCGCAGTAATTATTTAATATCTATATAAACTAGTAATTGGAGCAGACATTCCACTCTCGACACTAATTCTATTATGAACTCTAACCCAGACATCAGAATAATTGAAGGGATTCTTGAAATTCTCAAAAATGTCTCATTTCGAGAGTTATTCTGTTTTTCCAAACATTTGGAAAGAATGATAAAAATCTTGGCTGAAAAAGTTAATCTTGTTTTTTGGCTCTGGATAAAAGTCATTTAGACATGTTCCTTTCAATTTAATCACCAAGCACAGACAGATTGATGATAAGCCGGGCAATAAATGACAGATAGTTTATAATAACGAAATTTTATTGTATTCCTTATTATTATTATTATTGCGAATGAATAGCCATTTGAGTGTCTGTTCTATTATGCAGTGGCCGAACACACATAATAGGGAGTCGCCTACGCCAGTGCTTTATTCTGTCCATTCATTCAGACACCCAGTCGTGTGTCAGTACATCAGAAATTCAAATCCATTTCTAATTTATTTTTACGGTTCGCTAAACATTTGTATGAAAAGAGAGGTAAAAGAAAAATCTCAACAAAAATACTATTTTTATTGATGTCTTCAAATGGGGTTCCAAAGCACAGCACAGACAGAGCACAGAATAAGTCTTCTCCGAAGAAGTTATATATCAGTTCTCATTATCCGATTGAAAAATATTCTTTGAAATTCTTATAGTATTTCCGATTCTACGGACTATTACTTAAAGAAAAATCTCTTTTCTGTTGAAATATAAAACAGAATTTTAATATGTTTTCCACAGTTGGCGAATATCTTTCCATTTTGTGAGCAAGGTATTTTAACTTGGTGTTTTATTCCATCCAATAAACCTAATATTTGAACTCCTTGATGTTCAGCTTGAATTGTGGGTTGGTAAGTTCATTTTTTTATGAAGCCCATATGACCAAGATACATAAATTGAGTTGACCCACCCCTTGGCCATCATTTACTTTTATACGTTTGCCTTAAAAATACTTAACTCTTTATGGTGTTCTGTGGGAACGGCATAAAAATATTATTATTACTAAAAATATATATCAAAAAAGTTTTTAAATAATATTTTCTTTTCGGATGACTTTTCATATAATTCTGATTACAGCGGAAAATACTTTTCCGTTGAATAACTTGTTATTTGGTTTAATCTAAAGAATATTCTTTACATTTCGTTAACTCAAAGAATTTGGTTTTTATTCAAATTAGATTTCTTTTTCATCAAAATAGTAGATAAACTTTTTATCAAGCATAAACCAGTAGTTGCCAAGGTGTCTCCACTTTGATAGACTGTTATTTCGGGATTTTAATGAGTTAATTGATTTGCCTAGTTCAAAATAATTCAGATTTCAACTAATATTCTTAATTGAATTCTAATAGAAATTGATTTAATTAAACTTAGCTTGATCACTTAATAATTCACAAACTCCTTGACTATCCCACGAACAGAAATTAATCAATTTTATTCGCTTTGATGGAAAAAGATTTGAGTAGGAGTAAGGTACATTATCTTTTTAACTAAAGCAAAAGATTATGTATCCGAACCAATTAGGTACTTTTCCAATGATCTTTTGATAGCTCGGCTCAATTACCAAGATGTATCTATTTGTGTTGGTTTGAAATAAAATTCTCAGGTTTCCAATTGTATCTATTCATAGACTTTGAATTCTACCTAGTTGCAAACGCTATTCATCGAATAAACAAGCACAAAAGGGATTCATTAATATGCCCACGCAACTTTCATGCATGAAAAGCCTATTAAAATTATCCTGAGCCTAATTGAGATCACATTCAGAAACTTGTATCAGTTGCTAATTGATGTAATTGAATACCAAGCAACTTTTCCATTCATTAACTCTGATTTATCTATTGGAAAAATGAACAGGATGAAAACAACTGAACTGGTGATACCCGTGGAAGACCAGTCGCCCAACAAAACAATGGGAAACTGCAGGATATGCCGAAAAGTTATCGAGGAAGAGGAAAATTTTCACACCTGTTCTAATTGCCATCAATTCGTGTGCGACGACTGTTCCTCGTATTCATCGCGCGACGAATCAAAGGTATGTACCGTTCCTCAGATAACCAGGTCTTTGAATAAATGTTTACCTTATTATCATGGTTATTTTGAGTTTGCAATTAAAATAAGCCAATAATAGCCACAAATCATTTGTTTCAATGAATCTTGGTCAACAAACACCTACTCATTAGTCTAAATAAGGAATTAGTTAGAAGATAACAACCACCCTGGTCACTTATTTCAATCAAAACGCAAATTCAATTCATTATTATTCAGTTTGAGATTCAGTTGTAATTCATTTCATTTAATTCCAATGAAATGACAGAAATTACTGACAAATGATATCTTAATTATCTTCTTAATGATTGCCACAAAAACAATGAATTACCCGAATAATTAAATGCACTCAATTATGAGCAAGAACAATTTAACGTTTCCATCGATCAGCTTAATTGAATTTTTATAATTGAATCTGTGCCATGCTAAAATAATTAATTATTCTGTTCTAGTACTGGATGTGCAGCTTTTGTAGGCGAAGGGGCTCTCATCTGATCACCGCCTCCGGAGTCGAGCCTCTGGTCATGAAGAGAGTGCCCTCTTTTCAACGAATGGTAAGTTTGACTTTAATCTTGGCATAAAAGAAACAATTAAGCGAAGAAAAAACATATTTTCTGTGATCAGAATGGAAAACATAATTAATTGAGCATGGTTAAATTTATGAACCAGAATATATGAAAACTTTCCATTCATTCGAGCGTTTCTTTCAATTAGTTTTTGTTTTTCATTCAAATAATTTCTTTAATAAAGTTTTGAATAAAGTAATGAATTATTTTTGAGAATAGTTTTGAAAACAGTATTAAAGTTTTGGGAATAAAATTGAATTCATTTTTGTGTTGTTTTTCGGCAATAATAGCAACGATTTGGTTCGGGTGACTCTACCCGTGGTCTAAATTTATCACAGAGTGGTTCAAAAGTGCCTACAATATCACCCATCACTAAAGTGAGCCCTATTCTAGTCGCATCCTTGCTCAATTTATTAGTATCAAGATATTTATTATTTTTTTTTCACTTCAATTTCCTGTATTATTCGAATTACTAATTATGAACTTGCTCATTTATCAAATCAATAGCGACGTCCATCGCTGTCTGATCAGCCGAGACAGCACTCGTTGGAGACCAACAGCAGCGTGTCGTTGACCTACAAGACTAGCGAACAGTTGCGTAGATCCCGTTCCCGTCCAAGTTCGCCACCCGAGCGGTACGCCTCGTCGGACGCCCTCAACGACAGCAGGCGTTCGTCCAACGACTCGGCACAAGTGGCACACCTGCCGCCCAGTGATTCCGGTTTCAAGTCCAGAGACGAGTTCCGTACGAAGTCTTTCTCTGCCTCGGCGTCCGACTCGTCCAACGAAGACGTCAGCGACAGTATGAACAGGAGTGGGGGCGGACACCACAGGCGGCAGCGGTCCCGTCGCTCGAAAATGCATCGCCAGAAGCGGTCCCTCACTAATGAAGACGATCTCGTCGTTCAAAGTAATAATAATATCAATAATAATAATCATAACAATAGTAGTAATCAATTGATGGCATCGGAAACCCATTTGAGACACATTTCCTCCGACGCTATGATTTACGCCCGAAATAATGGATATCAGACCAGAAAGAGCTCCGAGAGCTCTGACGTCAGTGATATGAGGTCTGTCCCCATACTTTCAATTTGTATTTATACTGATTTTATGAACAATTGTTTGTCGGAAATCAGGTTCAGTCCACCGCCAGAGAGTCTGACGCCTTCCTCAGAGTATTCCCGTTCGCCCCGAGAGTCGGCCGACTCCGATATGTTAGGACTTCCCACTTACCCGCATCTGCAGACACAGAGGCGGTCCATACCTTCCGTGTTGGTGGATGTGGTCGACACAAATCACCTGACGCTCAAAGACTGTTTCCCCCGCCGGGGCTCAACCGGTAGAGCACTTCCCAAGATACCGGTGGAGCCGTCCCGTTCGATGCTGGACTTACCCCATTCAAGGAAGAGTTCCTCCCACTCCCTCGACCTGCCTATGGATCAGCCGCGGCGGGCGTCCGCTCCCGAGGGGGAGAACATACGTATTGTGATCGATGACGTCGACTCCCGGAATAACCGCAATTCTGTCACTCAGTTCGAAAGGGTTATACTGCACAGGGATGAGAATGACAGGAGTAATAGGACCCGCGGCTTCGGGCTCAGTGTTATCGGCGGCAAACAAAACGAACAAGATGGTAACTTATATGCGTACGTTGCCTGGACACAGCCGGGCGGACCGGCTGACAAAATGGCGCTCAAACCGGGTGACCGGATACTCGAGTGGGACGGCAAGTCTCTCATCAACTGTAGCTATGAACAGGTCTGCCATATCATTGAGAGCTCCTCCAATACGGCAGAGCTTATCACTGAATCCATGATCAAGAGGTTTGTCCACTAATTTAATAATTAAGTTATTGTATTCCTATTTGTCTCCGGTTATTGTCAAAGAATTTATTCCACAAAATAAATTTTTAAAATGATTGATGTAATTTAAAGTGACCAGGGTCACTTTAATGGTTCAATTTTTCTTTCAATTTTGTTTTCATACACTTTTTGATTCATCTCTTTATAGTTTGTGAAGAAAAAGATGTTTCAAAACAATTCAAACAAACATCAGAAACAATTCATAGTAAATAGTGAGCGACGGGAGAAGGAGAGGGAGAGAGAGGGAGAGGGAGAGGGAGAGGGAGAGAGAGAGAGATGGGGGAGAGAGAGAAGGGGGAGAGAGAGGGAGAGAATTAATCAATTCTACGGATTCTCTGTTGAATTCAAGTCTAGCCTTAAGTCAGATATAAAAACAGTATTTTTCTTTGACTCGTATTTCAATCAAAAACAGACAAAAATCTCTTCGATATTATTATTGTGCAAATAGTACTTCGAAACAATTAGTTTTTTCTCTGATTTTTACAATTTCTTGAGAGCTCTCAAACCAAACGAAAGAAAACAATAAATGAAATGAAATATATTGAGTCCAAGACTTGGAATACGACTGAAAACGAGTGACGAAAAAAATTGTATAAAAATACAAAACCGACACAAAAGAGCAAAAACTCTTCTATGAAAAGACAATGAGAAGGAAAACAATCAAAGTTAATCTTTTTGGCTGTTGTTTCGGTCAGGGATCAGACATCGAGGCATTACTCATAAGCCATATAATGGTTTTTCCTCTTCGTTATCGGCTTTTAATACCGGAGACAAGAAAACAGTACTTCTATTTGGTCCCAAAAAACAACTAATTTATTAGAAAAACACAATTTATTGGTAAATAATTCTCATTATTGATAAGTAATTCCTTATTCTTCAGCGAAAGTAATGGCCATTACGTGCATCAGAGGCGACGGTTAAGCCAAATGTTAAGCCAGGCTTCCATTGACTTATCGGGAGTTCAAGCCGGCGGTGCTGGCAGTGCGGCCAGCCGTAGACGATTGCCCAAAACCCCAGAGTCGATGCTTAATCCGGGCCACCAGGAGTCAAAACAGGGAGAGATTCTCCTCCAGTGTTCGCTGGACACCGACCACAAACAGTTGACTATCGGTATTATTTGTGCCAAACGAGTGGTGGGACTCAAATACGCCTCTTATGCTCAGTTGCATATCTTGCCTGAACTGTAAGCCATCCCCTTATATGCCTTATAGATGTATATTAAGTCTATATATTCTGTATATTATTATAGAATGAAATTCTTTGAACTTTTTTGTGATAAGACTTTTGGTTTCTTTTTTCAATCAAATTATTTGAAAGTATGAAAAATTCAATCATTATTTTCGCCGATTCTTAGGCAATGTTTTAATGGTTTTTCTCTGGCTTTTTGAAAAATCATTATTCTGTGCAAATGGAATGAATTGGAATCCGTTCTGAGCCAAGAATTGCGAAACTTTTTTCATTAATGAACTCAAATATTCAGTCTATTAATGAATATTACAAATGAGTGAATATATTCCCCAAAAATGAAAAAATATATATTAGTTTCGCACTCATTATAGACTTCATTAAAGAATATATTCACCCATTTATTCAGTTTAATAGCGGGTATTAATCATGGGATCAACGGAAGGAGTGATTTGAAAGCAAGAAAAATAAGCCTGATTGAATTTCATAGCCCTAATATCGCAACTAGACTAGGGAATTAATTTCGATTATTAATTATCATGTTTGTTTTAGACAAATGTTATTCGGTTAGAACAGAATAATTACTAACCCTTATCATAAGCAAAAAAAATAATCATGGTAAAAAACTAATCAACTTTTCCTCGTTTATTCTGTAATTTATTCATAATGAGAACGTATTTGTATCAAGGTTAATATTCCCTTACATTAGAAAATGAGAGTTAGTGAATATAAGATTACATTTTTATTAGCTAGCTTAATGTTTGAGGGATTGAATAATCAAAATTAAACGAGATCAAACACAGCCTGTTGTTAGGGGTGAGCAGAGGACAGACACATAATCTTCTATAATGGATATAATGAGAAACACGAGAATATTCTTTAATATTCTGTTCAATAGACTATTCAAACAAAGGCCACGATTTTCAGTACATAATTATGTTTTATGTTTGACATTGAGCTCAGGCCATGATTTTTATGCCTTTCCTTGTATTCAAAGATTAATATTTCTTTTTTTAAAAAAAAATCTCAACTAATAAATAATTTTCATATTAGATATGATACAAATCAGACACTAATTGCGGTATTAAAGCAAAAGAATTACATTTTATATAATATGAGATGTTTTTGAGTGGTTTCTGATTACATATTATTATAAATTGTTGTGATTTTTGTATTAAATTGTGTTTTAATTTATTGATTAATACTTTTTGTCGACTTTTTTCTTGTATTTACAGAGGATTTAAAATCTGTAAAACAGAACCCAGTATTACCCTGGAGTGGAACGAAACGCTCATTTTTGCGCAGTTTCCCATTGAAAAGGTTTGTCATTTTGACTTGATTTAGCCTAGATCAAAAGCCTGCCACAAGGCAAATAGAATTAGGCAGCGCATTGACCTAGATTCAATACTCTAAAACTTATTAATCCATCTTGCTCAACCAAGGCTTAAGTTTATAAGCTTCAAAACTATAATCCAGATAACTTTGAATCTGCTCAGAAAGTGAACAAGATTATAGTTCCAAACTTTAATTAAATGGTTCACCCGGGTATTTGATAAGTTGGTCTAGTGGATAAATTGACCAAGCTTAAGTTCTGTCAATAAGACGCAGTCCTGGGAGAAAAATTATTTAATCAATTGGAGAAAACTAATTGAACTAGCTCACCAATGTAAAGCTCAGCAATCAACTCTAATTAGAAAGGCTGAAAACGGGTCGATTAGGGTATTTACTTGGTCATTTAAGTAAATCTGAGCCGAGTCACTGTTAGCCCAGTCCTGAGATAATGATGTGTTTCAATACTTAAACGTCTGAATCGATTGAGTCGTTTAATCCTCTCTACTGTTTGTGTCAATGGAAAGGTCGCCGAAATGGCTTTAGAGATAAGCATTTGGGAGAACTCACCCAACGCTGGCGCACAGCCTAAAGCATTGGCCACAACTGTAATACCCTTAAGAAGTGCTATTCTTCATCACATCGATTGGTGGCCACTTCTGGCCCCGAACTCTAACTTTATTAAAGCCACTTCCATGGAATATATAGGTTTGAATTTTACCTAGTTCATTTTCAATTTATCTGCTAATTTCAATTAATCAATAGATAACGCGAGCACCAAGCTCATTTATTCTCTCAATTTTTAATTATTCTAATCAATAATTACTTTTTCTCATTAAACAAAACAGCGATCAAAGGGGACGACCTCTTAATGAACGGCTCGCGTTCAATGCCCGGCAGTAGACGGAACTCAAACCGAAGCAGTATTTGCTACGAATCGCTGTCACAACAGCCGTCGAAGTCATCGTTGGCCTCATCCGGTGGCCGCCGTTCAATGGACGAGACCACAGCCAAAAGGGGTACTTCTAGTCTTCGGCTCAATACTCGCCATTCGGTAACAGATCTCAACCCAATGGACCAGTCGGTGAAGGAACTGTTGGCGCCTCAGTACGACCCGCGCACCCGCCGCAAGAGCTCTTCGGCCTTAGCCCAGGCAAAGTTGAAGCGAAGTTTTTCACTCAAGTCGGACAACACGAACACAAACAGTCGTAGCGATTCTGTGGGCTCAGCCTCTGATCTGCTCTGCGATCCCGATATGAATACTTTAATTGACAAGAATTGTGGCGAAATTAAGTTAGGCTTCATTATGACCAAAGGTCTCCTCGAAATTGAAGTCATCTGTGCCCGAGGTCTTCCACTTGGCATCAATAGCCAGCCGCCAGGTATTCGATTATTGCCTCGTTTATCACCTATTCTTCTGAACAGTATTTTTAGTGCCGATTATTTCAGACAATAATTTAGCCTTAATTTTATGCCATTGTATTGGACACCGGCTATAAGTTAGAGCTTATCCCTCGTTAACTTTCGTATCGAGATTTACTAGCTTGCTAATAAATCAATTTGAGCATGTAGTCAATTTGTCCATGGTAACAGTTATGCTAAAATTTAGTACTCGAATCAAAATAGTTTGGATTTTATCAAAATACTATTTTCCAACTGAATAATTCATGAATTAAAGTCGTCATGGGCAAAAAATACTCTTGATAATTTGAATTTTGATAAATTCATGAATATTTGAATTTCAATGAATATTTTATGTGAAATATCGATAAAAAAATATATTTCAAGAGCCGGGTTATAATTTATTTGATTTATTAGCAAGCAAGAAAATCTTGATAAAATAGTTAAGTAGCAAATGCCCGGCTTTTTATTCACTAGGGATTCAAAATCATTGGTAGTTTTCATGAATAGTTAAAGGGAAAGACCATTAAAGCGATCTAGACACTTTTTTAGAGAGTTCTGAGACGTTTATATTGATTTTTGATTCTGTGCAGACACATATGTCAAGATCTACCTGTGCGATAAGGGCCGGCAGCTCCACAAACGTAAGACGAGAGTCGTGGCCAACGAGTGTAACCCACAATACAAGCAAACCCTCAAATACGACGCCGCTATGATCTACGGCCGGACACTCCTGGTCTCGATCTGGGAGAAACAGAAGGGCTTTGAGCACAACCTGCCCATCGGTGCCACAGAGATCCAGGTGAACCAGCTAGAACTGCACAAGCTAACTATCAAATGGTACAAGCTCGATTCTTTTGATAATGTCAAACAGTTTTCCGATTGATGTCTATTTAATATAATTAATATTATTATAGATTTATTAAAAATATTCTCTAAATTCAAACGTATTTTCAAAGAAAAAGGTTATTTTTGTTCAGACGTTTTTCTAATCAGGCGAATTGAAAATCGATAAGAAGTAAATTTATCCATCAATTTATATGAGAGTTAAGGGAGAGGTCTATAAATAATTGAATTCTGTTCTCATTCTCAGCTCTCAAAGTGATTGCATATAAACTGAGAGTAAGTTTTCGGTAATTTTCTCAATTGATTTAATGCTCAGTTCCGACGATAAGACACTAGAATACAGAATATCTTTTATGTTTCAAAATTGAATTTTTGAAAATCTGAACTTAGCTATCGATAGGCTGGAATGTGCAAGGTGTTCCATGGTTAATTTGTATTTAATTCAGTCCATTCCAACTAAATTTAAATTCAATAACTACTGTTCTATTCACACAAATAATTTATCCTGGTTATAATCTTTGGATTAGACTCTAACGTGAGATTTTTATCCATATTCCACCTTGTTCATTACTCGGAATATGTGGTCATTCATTATTCAAAAATATTCTGAGGAATAACTTTGAGAAATGTTTTTAAATAAAAAAAGTTTTAAAAATCAAAAGAATTTTATATAAATATTTGAATTTCTTTGGAAATGTTGGAACCGAATACTTTGTAATATATTTAAGCATGCTAATTTCCATGTATATTTGGCCAAGAGGTTACTCATGTATACCCTGTACATTATTTATTCCGATTAACTTATATTTTAAGGTAAAACTCATATTTACTTTATTATAGATATTATAATAATTAATATATAATTATATAAATAATTATAGAAAATAATTGTAAAAATTGTTTTTACTGTTGATCGACGGAAAAGGTGTTTATTAAAGAATAAAAATCAATTGTTATCGAGGTATTTAAAAATGTGTATATTTTTCTTGTGATCAAAACAAACCAATAATTGCACAGAATTTGAATCAAATGTTAAACTGAGGCACAAATTGAATGATTATTTTCTAGATTATTAATTATCGAGATATTTATCAAACAATGTTCAACACAAATAAATACTTGTCTTTCAATGTTGTGCTCGATAATTATCATAAATTATATCACAGTGATCTTGATAAGTTTGAAAGAAGTCTATTATTCTTCAGAAATGATTGTAATATATATTCTAATATTGAGACAAAAATATTTTATGCAATGTTCCGGAATATTTGAAGAACTATTATCTTGATATTTACACTAATTATTATTATTAATAACTATTTGTTAATTAAATTGTATTTTAAGGTAAAAACGGATACAAAATATTTGCTGAAATGATGGATAACTAGGAAAATGCTTGTCACATATTCTCCCGAAATGTGTGGCCTTAAAGTGATTTCTATTGTTCTTTAATAAATAATAATAATCTTGGAAATAAAATTTGAATTTAATTTTAATATAAAGTCCTGTTTATTTCATCTTGTTTTCATCTTTACCTGGGTGAAAATTGATTGGATTTTTAGTTTTATTGAAAATATTGTTAATCAGGAAATAAAACAAATGTTTGATTTAATTATTTGTCTCTAATCTTGAAATCAAACTCCATTTTGAAACTAAGTTTTGTTTGTCTTCTTCGGAGACTTATCTTTGGTTTTCGGAGATTTCCTCTTAAAGGACTCTTTCGTTGATGTGATGGAAGAGCCCGAAACCGGCGAAGAGGTAAATGATGGAGAGCTAACTTTTGATGTCTCTGTAATGAATCTCTGTTGAGTCGATTGAGTCGATCCTAATATCAATGAAATAGTCAATAGATTAATAGGTTTTATAAATTATATCTAATTATTAGATCTATTGAATTACCCGATGGTTTGCCAACGATTATGGTTCCCGAAGACTTTCCTCTATAACAACACCAATAAATTGCGAACAATACCACTCCAATTGTGATAACCAGGGCTACGATCACTCCAACGATTATAAAAATATTGGATGTCTTCGTTTCTATGGAACAGTCTACTAATGTCTTGAATATTTTGTCGGAACACTTGGTCTGAAAATTAGGACAAAACTATTGATTTCTTATCGATTTTATCGAAATAAATGCATTTCTTACTTGAATTCTATTATCGGATGAAGACATACAATACTTGATGGCCTCCCCCTCTACGAAGATATGAACCATTTTCCAGTCCTCTATGGGATATTTACCGGTTATGATGAACGATATGACATCCCGTTCCTCGTCAAAGACATTGATATGGGGTCTATTCGGGTCCCAAATGGTATTGAATTTCCAAAAGAAATGGCCATCAAAATTAAATTGGTAGTAGTATCTCGGGAAAGGGTTGCGACTCCTTATTCTGTCGAACAGCGAAAGTCTGTTTTTACCCGAGACACAAATTGATGATTTAAAATAATTTGTATTATTAAATACATCCGATTGAACCGGGATTGACGGTAGAGATCGGTTGACATAACTCAGACCAGTTTTGCTATACTTATCAAACAGACCCCACTCCACACGGAATGGCCATCTACTGCGTCCCAGTCCTGAGATGTATGCGTTCAATTTTGGCCACCAAAGACTGAACCCACCATTGTAGTCCCTTCCAAACCATTCACTTCGACCCCCTTTTAAATCTATTGTCACTTCAAGTCTGTAGTCGGTGTCAACCGCCCAATAGTCGTGTCCAATGATGAAGTACATGAGGGAACCGGTGCTCATCTGATGTTCGTATTGGTAGTCAATTGTGTTGTTATTCTTTAAGAACTTTTGGCAGAAATTCTGTTCCCTTTGACTCAATGTCTTCAGAATATTAATTGCAAGGATTAAAATCATCAACTTTTGTGACATTTCGATAGTATTTTGTTATTCTGTGCGATATTTTGGAATACTTTTGATGAGATTAATATTTGAAAACTATTTCTAACGGATTTTGGATTAGTTTTAATTTAATTTTTTTATTCAATGAAATTATTTTTAATAATAAAAATCTTTTCAAATATCAAAAGTTTCCAAAAATAAAATTCGAAATCAATACAAGTTTTAAATCATTTTTATCAAAAGCTTTGTTTGAAAACATTTTAATTTTGAAC
>JAQGBD010001393.1:0-16378 GCA_034698165.1 Punctoribates punctum | reverse complement strand
GTGGGGGGTGGGTGGGTGTTGGTATAGTTACCAATCTTATATACTACATTTTACATTCTGTAAATGCAGTGAAAAACCCAAAATCCTTATCAAAAATATTGATGTTTTAAAATTAAAAACATTTTTCAAATCATTTTTGGAAAGTTTTCAATAATTATCTAAAAAATGGTATAAACTGTTTGTAAAAAACGATTTGAGGGCAAAGTTTTGGATAATTGCTGTCAATTCAGGTCATCTTCATTGGAATTTCCATTCTCTTCGTCTTTGATATTGAAAATGGTTCGGAATCTTTTAATTTGTTCTTCAGTGAAGTTTAGATGAGGTAGAAGTTCAGCAGATTTGACGCCTTCGGGCACAGAGTGAATACTTTTGGAGGATTTGCCGCCAGCAATATATTGCGGAACATTTTCCGGATCAATAAAGTCGAAAATCTGCTGTCCGTTCGCCGATTTGATCAGTTCCTTGACCTCGTCTGAGACCCAGGCTCTTGTGATCTTCCAGAAGGCGACCATAATCCAGGGCATTTCGTAAATTAGTACGTATTTAAATCCCTTTGCGAAATGGTATTGGAGGACATGTGTCATGAATCGGGCGAAGTCCATATCTACGTTTGCCAGACCACTATTGCTTGAGTCAAATATGATGGCCCACTGCCTGTCCTCCGCCAATAAGTCAATTTTGTTGACCTCGTGGACAAAGAACTCTTTTATTAATTCTATGAGTTCCGGAACTTTGTGGTGAACGCAAACCCTGAAGTACAGAAGTGGAAGTCCCTCTTTGTCTCTCTTGTATTGGAAAATACCTCCGATTTTGTAGAAATCTGTGGGAAAGTAATCATCGGTTCTGGTGTTGACACCAAAAGTCTTCCTCCACTGCATTGTTTCAGTCAAGTTCTTGAGCGCCAACTCCTCATTCATATTATTGCTGAGGAGATACCTGCGGACAGTCCAATCAGATTCCCGCACTCTCTGGACATCGCACTCGTCATACAACTGGTTATTGGTTTTGTAATCTTCGAGAAAAACAGTTCTAATTTTTGATATTTTGTCCTTGCTCACATCATTTCCCTCAATCACTTCTAAAATCGAAGGCATTTCTTAAATTCAAAATGAATTCAATAAAACAAATTAAAAAAGTTATTAAAAAATCAATAATTAGTGTCAAATATCAAATGATTTTTCATTTAGCGCACACTTAATGAAATGGTTGAGTAACAGAACAGTACTGACGAGTCTGTCCTCAATGGTAACCATACGACGCCTTATCGTCTATTCAATGGATATAATCATCGAAAGACGTATTTCTGTTTATGAATTATAAACATTTATCCATAGATTTAATACATTTGATGTGATATTAATAATTGTATTTCGATTAGTGTAGAGACCGATAAACACTTGTTTCATATCAAACATCAATTGATGTCAATTTCAAAGTCTAAATGAGAGGAGTTGTGTATTCAGACGCATGTTTTGCATCTATTAACTATTAATAATGACTTTTTCTCAATACAATTCCAATTGGAATATTTGAATCTAGCAAATAGTTTTTGGAAATTTTCTGTTCTATTAATTGATTGCATTGTTTACACTATATTTCAATCAGTTTTCTGTTTGTTTTCCGGCTTTTATCAAAATTTCTTTATAAATATTGTTTTGATAAATTATAATCTTGTAATATTTTAGCTCGTTCAGTTTATGTCATATCCCTGCAGTTGTCGGTGTCTCAGAACATAAAAAACAATTTTGTTCCTGTTCAAGTTCCGTAAATGATTATACTTTGCTATTGTCTTCAAATTACTTAATCTCTTATCATTTTTTATGGGAAACTTTTGTTATGGTATCCCATTTCATATTAGGTTTCCCAAACAGAAATAGTCAATAGTTATGCTGGATAACTTTTCCCTCTTCTATTTAAATATCGTCAAGTTCATTTTCAAGTTCAAACATTCAGATTGTGAGTACTCACAATGGATGAGTCGATTACAATCTGAACAAATCTGGTATTAATGAGATCTTTATCACAAGTTTTACACAAAATCTGATATTTAAAAAAAGTTTATTCATTTTTACAAATATGTGAAAGAAATGTAAATATAGTATAAAATGATAAATAAGTTTAAAATAGAATGTCTTTAGTTTTTATTAGATTTTCGGTGTCCATCGGTTTGTCTTTGAAAGTAAGCCTCATATCCTTCAATCTGTTCCATGAGTTTGACGTCAAAGCCATTGCCGTCGACTGAGAGAATCGCTATATTTGAGTCTTTGAGGATTTCTTTAGTAATGGCTTTTAAGGTGAGTCTGTTGTGGTTAAGTCTCAATACTTTTAAACGCTTGCATTCACACAACTGTATCGGAAGAACTGATATCTGATTCTGATTTAAATTCAATTCGATTGCATTCATGAGTTCTATCTGTTCCGGAATTTCCTTAATCTTATTGTCAGACAAATCAATGAAATCGAGTCTTTTGATTGAACACAACTCTATTGGGAAGGTATGGAAGTCGTTGTGAGATAAGAACACAGACTTCAGGTTTGAAAGTTCGTCAAAATTTTTGGGCAATTCTTTGATCTGATTGTTGTCCGCAGAAAACACCTCCAACTTCTTGAGAGCACCGAATTCTTCAGGTATTACAGTTATCTCATTGACGTCAAGCCTAAGATTCTTTAATTTCTCGAATGTCTTAATATATTCGGGGATTGTTTTGATTTTGTTTTGCGACAAATTCAATGACTTCAGAGTCGACCCCAAATCAGAAATTTTTGGAAATTCTTCTAAAGTACTTTCAGACAGTGCCAAGACTCCAGTTTTCTTTGAATTTATGATCTTGGCCTCCATTAGACTCATTGTTATATTTGTTGACTCTTTTGGTGGGCTTTCAGTTTGTTTCTTATCTGACGACAATTTACTGTCTTTTTGGAGAATGACTTCAATGTCATTATTCTTAACTATTTTCATCGCATTATAAATACAATAGAGAATAATAATAACAAAAACGATAAAAATTATTATCATAATAATAATCGCGGTTAATAAAAATGGAGACATTTCCTTGTTATAGGAATCAGTTTGGAATGTCCACAAAAAAGACCTCTTTTGAAGTGAAATTACTTTTGTTTCAACGAATTGATTGAATAAAATATTATTAAAAATTTTAAACATTTATTGATTTCACGAGATTTTTAGTTATTTTCATTTCCATGACTTTAGATAATTGAGTTAATAATAAATATATTGTTTATACGTAAATAAGATTGCATGGTACTTTATATTGTTGACTGAGAAGATAATTAACACTGAAATTGATAGCCTGATCATTAATGTGCTCCACGTATAACATAAAATATTATTCAGACGAACACGACCAGGATGTAAATTGTTTGGGGGTTAGTGAACATCCTTATCCTGAGCCTACATTCGAATTTTTCATTGAATTCAAGTATTTTTCGTCCAATTCAGGGAAAAACGGAAAATCAGACAAATTTTGATATAAAACAAAATCCAATTCTATTCTGGATTTCATTGTTTTTCAAATCAATAAATGAGATCAAAATTATTCAAAAACTAATTTCAATGAGTGATCTGTTGGTTGAAAATGAATATAATTGTTATCTTCATATTGTTATCAGGTATTGTCTGAATGTCAGATCCAATTCTCATTTAAACTTGATTTTCAAACTGAATTATCTTTTTATTTGTTTGTCTGAAATCATAAACCATAGGAATAATTGAAAGTCAGTGCAACCAAAAGGAAAGTTGTGTTAATGAGAAGTTGCGTCAATGCAGTGATCAGCACAAGACTAGTGCCCAATTCTATCCCTCATCCATTGACGACCTCAGACAGTTTTGCAGGTTCATATATTTTTAATTCTTAACCACTTTTGTCAAACGAAATTTTTACTTAATTTCATATAATTTTCAGGACTGTTGAGCAAAAAGACGAGTGCTTTAGGAAAAGTTGGACGGACTGTATTTCAGTTGAAAAGGAACGGGATGTTATCATAAGTCGTCTCAACGATTCAGTATCTAATCATTATAGACATGTCTGCAATTTTAGCACAACTTATAGCAAATGTGAGTCTATTTGGAGTCCTGTCCCACGAATGGAAAGTATTTATTGATATTTAAAGATATTTATTGAGATTTTAATTCCAGTGTTTGTAAAATATGGCAAATGTTTGAATCTAACGGTCGCTGAACAGAATAAATGTCAAAATAAATACAAACTTATGAGTCTCCCAAAGAGCGAACTCTTGACAGGAGTGGGATATTCCAAAAATAATAGCCGAGCAGAAAACGTTGAGAAGATTAGACAACTTTGTTGGTAATGTTTGCCATCAATTCATTAGTTATGGGAATATATTTCATAACTTTTCCACGAATTTTATCAATTAGTTGGTGGGTGGAGTACCAGACCTGTGCCGTCAGAGCAGTGGTGGACAGGTGTGGTGAGCATGCTGCCCTTCTCGTCAACGAAGAGTTCTTTAAGACACACACCAGTAGTGCCGCCTCAAGAGTTCTCACATATAAGTCATGTCTCCCTCAGGACAAGACTTTCAGATATCCGGTCTGTTTTCTCGACAAATCAATTGATCCCAAATCGATTGGACTTCAGTTTGAGGACAAAGATATGGCCGTCGAAGATAAGACCAGACTTAAAGATATTGAAGAAACTATTGAACTGACCTCAAACATAATTACCCACAATATGAGTGAATTAGAGCTCAATAGCGAACCATTGAATGACTCACAAAATAACTCAGTTATAAAACACTCAAAAATATCTTTGAGTTTAATAATGATTTTAATTTTACTTGAATTCAAAAGTATTTTAGAGTTATTCTGAATTGACCATGCTTTGTTCAACAGTATATTTAATTTTATTCAATTAAATACATTTAAAATTTTATAAAATTATATGACTTTATATTTTTGAACTAAAAAATTAGTTTTGATCCAGGAAATCAGTAATTATTAGCCCTCCACCAATCACTCAGAGATAGATATCTCAATAAACCAACGAATCGGATAATTGATAAGTATTTTATTCGAGCAGAAAGTCCTGAACTAATTTATTGAACTGTTTTGCAAATTCCTGGTGAATGTTATGAGAGCCGGTGGGGAACCGATGGAGTCGTGCGTCAGATATCTGACTCATTAAGAATTTTGGATGTTCTAGGTCAACCAATGGGTCGGTGTCGCCGTGGAGTATAAATGTCGGGCAATGAATCTGTTTGACGGTATCCCTACAGATGTCGTCCACATTGACCTGATAGTGATCCACGAGTGTAGACCAAAGTCCTTGCAATTCATTTCCGTAGACTTTTTCGAAACATTCCCTAACTTTAGGGTTCCAGACCTTAATGTTCTTGGCATTGAAGAGGGCCCTCCTATTCTCTGGCTTACAGTAAGCACAGGCACCCCATACCACAGTTTTATTAATCACAGACTGATATTTAATTGCCATAAGGAGAGCAGTTTTCGCGCCGTCACTCCAACCCAATGTTGAATAAAAATTAATATTCAGTTTCTGTCGATTGAATAATTGAATTATAATTGAACATGGATATTTGTAAACAAAGCCTTTAAAGTGATTAAAGTGAACTTCACCTTCATCAATTTTGCGGCCAATTCCGCGTCCCTGTGATATACATTTTTATCCCATTGTCTCTCTGGGGGTCGACTGAAGCTATTATATTAAATTAAAGTTTAGAATAAAAATTTGAATGAATTAAATCAATTTGGAAAGAATGCGTTCCATACCCATATCCGGGTGGATCCCAAGCAATTATAGTGAATTGAGCCCGGTCAAAGTTTTCTAATTGATCGGTGAAGTCGGTTCTACTCGTGCCTTAATTTCCAGAGTAATGTTATAATGAGTATCACTTTAATGAAGATAAATCACGAGTACCTAACCCTCCCGGCAACAGAAGCACTTTCTCCGGTCCGGTGCCAACCCTTTCGTAATGGATAAGCAAACCATCAATTTCTGTCTTTTGGCCGAACATTGTTTACAATACTTCACTCACTCTTCGAAATGATTTCTTTTATACTTTTCTGTAAAACAAATGAAAAACAATTTTCCAAATAATTTGGAGAAAATATAAAAATAAGTCTTCGAACCGAAAAAGGGAGGAAATAGAGGAAAGAGAGGCAATAATTCATCAAAAGATTAAAATAATGTTCTCAACGGCTATCATACGATATATTAATAATTTTTAATTTATTTTTAAAATATTTCTTTTGCTGACGTTTTTGTGAGTATTTTTCATTAATTTATAGACTTTTTTCAATTAATTTTTCCTCATTTTATTTTCCACGAAAAGACATGAATCCCTTGGTGCAATACTAATATTAAAATTCACTTTAATATATGTTTCAGCTATTCAACTGATGAATAGACTTTTAAGCCTTTTGTTAAATAATATATTTGAAATTTCCTGCGAAAACCATGAGTGAAATTATTATCAATTTTATTGTAAAAGAAATTGAAATAAAATTCAAAATAATTTAAAATTACTTAAGAATGGGTTTTTGTTGATTGCCTGACAGTGAGAGGTATTATGTAATTTGGAAATTTGCTAAATTAGCCTGTTACAAGTCAGCTGTTTCGTCAATTGAATGTGTATGCAAAAATGAGCCTGTCGATTGAATTTCACTATTACCTGATGCCATTTAAATAATTACCAGGTTTTTTAATTGAATGCAAAGCTAAACTTTCTTAATTACATTTTTCAATTAACCGGTTCGTTTCAAATTAGGAGACAGTAATTTCAATTAATCAGTTTTTTCAAATATAATCATTTTAATTAAGTTTTTCTTACTTTTATCAGTTAATAAGTTAATGAACTTTTTGTGCCAGGCCCAATGCATAAACAAGAACACTAATGAGTTTACCTTGTCAATTTTAATTGGGTGCGAATTAAATCAAGCAATTCTGTGAGCAATGAAATAAAAAACTTTATTCCAATTATAATTTTACAAATGATTTACACATTTTTAAAATAAATGATTTCAATATTCAAATCAAATGTTATTTAGGAGTAAATGCTCTGAACTTTTTTCATCCAATTATGTCTTAAAATGATTTAAACATTTTTTTCAATTTTCAATTGCCTTAACTCATAGTGGAATCGATTTGATTCATCTTTAGGTCAAATATAATTGAATTCCAAGAGAAAAGTTATCAGAAGAAAAAATATAACTGATTTTCATAGATGAATAATTTCGTGTCAAACAATGTTATCAAAAATTCACAGAGAATTCCAAATTTTAAATTACAATTGAAATCTCATTTCACATGAAATTTGGTGAAAAAATCTGTGCTTTTTTCAAATTGAAATATTCACAAGTTTTCAATTATTTTTCTTCACTCAAAACCTCTTTACTCATTCACTTAATTGAAATTCTCAAACATTATATTCAACACATATTTTATTTCAATAAATTTATAATCAGTTTTCCATATATTTAGTGTCAGTTTTACATCACTTTTACTTCAATCAAAATTTAAGTATTTTTTTCTCCAGAATTGACTGACATTTGGTTAAATAAAATTTGAAAATCAAGTGAAGAACTGTCGGCTCAGCCCTCAAATTATAATTCCAGTCATGAGTTAAGGGACTGAATGAAGAGATGAGTACAATATTGACATCAATTCAATTCTGTTGACACTTTTCAATGGGCTCTCCGTTCAGACAAACCCATTGACGAAAAAAAATTGTCATTCATTTGAAAAGATCTGTCAATTAATGTCATTCTCTGGAATACAAATCGCTATTTAATATAAAACTAAAGATTGGTTTAAACTTTGAAATTATTATAATTTATAAAAGAATTTAAAACAATTCAATATTTAATTGTAGTTTAAAAAGAGTTAATTAAAGACAAAATAAATAAAAGTGTTGTCTATTTCGTGTTGAAAACAATCGTATAATTATTATAAACTAAATGTTAGAAAATTGGAATAATTTTATGCAAATTTCAAACATAATTATTAATTAAAAGTCATATTTCTTTTGAAACAATATCTGTAACACAAGTCGTGGACTCAAACGTATTGTTAATAATCTTGGATCTGATAAATCCAAGAATGGATGCCTTTGTAAGCCTTTTTTGTGTTGTTATGTATGTTTGCAAAACAGATCACAATTCAGGTAATAATTATCGGTTTCTGATCACAACACATGTATTGTCATTAGGAAGTGTGGCCCAGAATATTGTGCCGACCTATTGAAGACCAATCAACAACATTGAACTTCACATCACTTTTCATAAACAGATTTCTGATAACTGTTTTCAAAGTGGAGTTTAGTTTTTTTTCAAACAGAGTTCTTGAAAATAATTGGGAGAAAAATGAACAATAAGTTAGAAAACAATTGATTTTTTGTATTCATTTGAAGCACAGAATAAGTTATTTATATTAATATATTCCTAACAACTTGTCTGCAGCGGAACTCTTACTTGATTTGGTGACTCTTTTGGGGAACTGTCGGTATTGTTGGCCACTTTTGTTGAATCACTTTTAAGGAGGTGCTCCTCATGGAGAGGCGAATCACTGTTTCCGTCGCCGTTTTCCGCATTACTGGTGATTCTCATTGTCTTCCGTCGGAAACTCATCCAAACGACGAGAGACAAAACGGCGATAATTATCAGTAAACACACGACTATTATAATTGTCAATAGAGTTGCAGTCATTGAGCGACTCCTCGAGTCTGTGAATATGTCGCTCAGAATAGAACTCAATGTAGTGGTCAATGGCGGACAAGCCTTGAAAAAGTTACTAGGTGATTGGACCCAATTCTCGTCAACCAAAACATCTGCCGTAATATTTGTGCTGTTCGTTAAATCGATGTAAAACTCGCGGTCAAAGAGAGTGATTTGATCTTCACTTATAGAGCCGGCGCTGACACGAGTCGGCAACTGTTGTGGCGATTGTGCCAATACTTCCCGATATGGGTTCTGAACACAAGGGGTCCGATAGCTTACGTTATAGAATAACGAATCTGTAATACAGTCCATAAAATTATAATTATTTCTCTGATTTTCAATTAATTGTTTGAAGAATTCATTTAGACTTCGAAGGCATGAAATTTTCAATTACTCTAATGTTTTGCCTCCAATTTCAAGGAATTTTAATTCGGATCAAAACAATTATAAATCAATTTTGAAGAATTCCTAAACTTCTGCCGAATATAGACCTCGAAACTGTCGGCTCCACACAGATATTGGAACCGGTTATCAATCGATTTGAAAAGTATTCGTAAATTATTTCTTCATGAAAACGATCAATGATTTTGTGATCGTTTGAGAAAAGTACTAATCATTTGAAAAAAGCAATAAAATAAAAACCCATTGAAGAAAACTGGAATACATTTCCATTGTTTACTCTTTCTTTTTGATTATAAGTTAAGACTCTTTTGATTAATGGGTTTTCGGTTTTTGATTCTGATTTAAATTAATTATGAATTGAATCGACACTAGCCTTGAATAAAATAAGCGGTTTGGCCGATGACCCCAAACGCCGCGTCCAGTGATCTCTTGAAATCGAAGTTCATTGTGGCGAAGTAGTTGTCAGACGTGGAACACACCTTGGATTCAAGAGAGCACCGGGCGATTCTGCTCGGCTCATTCCACTGACCAGAATCGGTGCCGTTCTCTCCCCAAATAAGAATACTGTACTCCATTGTAAGCCATTCCTCTTCATTAGTACCACTTATAGGCTTTTTCTGGGATAAAAACAACAGAAATATGTGAAACAAAAACCAAATTTTATAACAAATTGTGGGAATCGAGTGATTGTTCTCAAGGGGTTTACAAAAGTCAAGTACATAACCATATAATTAACTGTATTTGGTATTAGTTGGGCGTAAAATCCTAATTGAAATCTCCTTCGGAATTAATCGACGACTTCTTAAAAATAAATTTGTCTTATTTTTTGTTTTATTTCGTTTTAATCTTCAAATTTATTAATTCACGTCTTTAGGAATGTATTGAATTTCTATTAATTTAATGGCTTTAAGTGACATAAAAATTATGAGTCATTTCATAATTAATTCTAAAACTTGAAAGATTATATTTTCTGTGAATTGAGGCCATAATTAATAGAAAGTTTAAAACTTATTTTGTTTTTCATATCTCAAACTAAATGTCATTAATTTTGATTTGATATACAATCGGACCAAACGTTTCTTAAATTAGTTTCTATTTGTTGTTAATTCAATTGATTAGTGATTGGAGTCGAAAGGTTTTCCTCTAATATACCCAGAGATATGTTTTTGACATTATTTGAAACCAAATTAATCTTTTCTCCAAAGGAAACAATTTTTTCCATACAATAAATGTTTAAAATCTATTTCTGTTGAATAAACATTTGCCGTTTGGCACAGATTTTAAGGCATTGAATTCAGCGATCAATAAATATTGAGTTACTTTCGGGAAAATATACAAAACGTTGTTTACTTCTGTGAGTCTATTCCTGGTATTCCTGGTATACGAGCGAAGAATAATTAATCAAAATTTCAATGAAATTTCTTATGCATTAAATTATTCTCTGAACTGAAAAAAATTGTTTTTGATTAGAGATAATTAATTCAATTCTTATTATCCATTGAATAACAAGGTAGATGTTTGTATCACCGTGTATCACCAAGGTTCTTTCTACAATCAGCGAAAAATTTTCACTTCAACTGTTTGTTGAACAGGAAACTGAATTTAATTAAAGTTAACGATAATTAATGATTACCGGAATCAGTTTCGATTAATATTCTCAAATGTAACCCTGGTTACTCTAGGAATATTCAAGTTTTAGTTTGACTTCTTTGAGCCTTACTTACTGTTGAATATAAGGGAAGAGGAGTAAAAATAAGCCTTAAATGCAAATCATAACAGAAATGAATGAAAAGTGAATGAATTATTGTCTAAATTTGAGTGCCGTCTGACAGAACCCGGATATAAATGTGATGAAAAAGTGTCTAACAATGTCTGACATGTTTACCCAACAACTCCTACTTCGCATTAATAGTGTTTTATTATTGTTTGTAACAGAGATTCCGACTTTTGATCCAAAATATAAATTGTTTTATTGCAGAGACTTAACGACAGTAAAGCTCTGACTCTAAAAATAATTCATTTAATGATTGACTGCAATGAATGCGTGTTTGGGGGGAATACAGTTAAGTGGGGGTAAGGAGAGGGCAATCACTCAAAATTCGTATAAAATATTTATTGAATTTTTCTAATAATTTTGGTAATAAATGCGCCCTTAAGAGAGGTCACTGGCATTTGAAGACAATTTACCTGGATCAGCAGTAAGGTGTACTGTCCATCGCACTGGCGGGTATCTTTAATAAGTGCAGCATCCGGTGCGAAGCCGTATGGCAGTTCCTTTGCACTGTCACCACTGGGAAGATCACTGGTCTCATTGACAAACCAGTAATAATTGCCACTACTTATGAAATACCTCTCGATTTCATCGAGGAATTTAACTTTTTCGACAGCCGTCACAGGACTGGCATAACATATGTCCGGGTTATCACATTTGACATAATATAAGTGTAATGTTATGTATATCACAATCAGATTTAAGTTGAATTTAATTACACAAAACATTTTGGAGTCACAACAGAGCAGACAATCGATCCTCTAATCCAAGGAATGAATGAAATTTCAAAATCGTTTTCATCGCAAGTATTCAGAGAATAGTTTTCTTCACATAGTATTCAAAGTATAAGAATTTCGTTGAGATTATCGACGTTTCAATTGAAATAACAAATGTTGAGAACTGAAGTCACTTTTCAGATGAAAGTTGTGTTTGTCTTCAATCCTGTGATGATTGATAAGAATATTAAACTCTTGTAAAGTCAACATCCAATCGATAGCAAGACTATTGGACAAACATTGCGTTGAAAACCGTTGGAAAGCAATTGATTTTCATTACAGCGAATGGTCTGAAAGTCTCAACGAATCCAAAAATTAGTGTCGAAGTGAAAAAAGAGTGGAAACAAAATAATTTTTGATAATTAAAATCATGAAATCAGACGAAGAAGTTATCAAATAATTTGGATCACTTGATATAACACTTATTTTCGGTGAAACAATAAAAACAAAGTATTATTTTTGTTGGTTTTAAAACAGAAAAAATGAAGAGAAATATTACCAAAAATAAAGCTCTTTAGGCGGTATTGGCCTCAAAAATATCTACCTGTGCGCTGCAGAATGAAATGTTGTGTCAGGTCTGTTGGAAGGGCCAACAGATAGGAGCGACTGTAAGAGTGTGTTTCAGATGAGATAATGGCGTAACGCAATCAACTGAAACAAGTCGTACATACAGTTGAAGTACAGTTGAAGTTCACTTCACCGCTGAGGAGAACCAGTTTTGGTTTGGTCTCTAACTGTAGGCTAATGCAGAGGCAAGGGCTCAGTGCCTGTGCAGTTGTGTGTCTGCCTGGCTAAGAGATTCACTTGTAATTTGCCCGGAATAGTAGTCAAGCCTTCGTTCTTCAAAAAAGCAATACTTTTGCTAAACTGGAAAATCAAATTGCAGTTAAAAAAGCTCTGAGCACTTGCCGTTTAGGGCCGGTATAAAGTTGTTTAGGCATTCCTATTGTAATGTCTGTTCTCTCTCTTCTCTGCACCAATACTTCTCTGCTCTGACATAACAGACCCTAAAATTTAAAGCTATTACTTAAGCCCATAGTTATGATAGAAAAGCCAACTATTCTTCAGAACACAAAACTTGTGTTGAAATAAGTTATTAAAGTTTTTAAGTTAACTTTTATTTCAATTTTTAGTCGTTTTGCGTTCCGGTCGACGAAATTAAACGCAAAATAATAACGAATAAAGACTTTGAAAATCAGTTGAATTAGAGAATAGTCTAATTTGGATTCAAACGGTGCACAGACTTTGCACAGAACTGCACAGGTATTAGTTGTATACAGTATTAGTAAACCACTTCTACCTAAAAGCAAAACACAACAAAAGTTTAATGAATGCCATTTATGATTATTACCCAGAAATATAAGTCAAGGCAATTGACAAATGCATTGATAGTTTTTCTCAGCGAATAACTCTTCACAATATGTTACAAAACTCGCGAAATATTCGATGATTTTTGTTCAGTTTTTGAATAAACTTTTCATTCAGTGTATTATTATTATCGCATTAATAGAGTCTTTTGCCTTGAGTTAGGGCTCGACCAGAATCTACATAACCTCTCTCCAGTTGTTGTTGTTTACAATAAATGTGTTCCGAGTCCTCAAATGTTTGCATCGCATTCATATGCAATCAGTTTTTGAGGACTAAAAGGTCGTCAAAAAGCTGTGGCGAAAAAAAAATATTAACTGAAATCCCTTAAGATTTGTCTAACGATTAGATAGGAATGACTGCAAACGGGGAACAGAATCGCTTGCATTCGCTAAATGTCACGCAAACCATCATTTTGTAAGATATCATTGTTTGTCAAATGAATTCCTCAATGAATTAAAACTTGGAATTAAATGAAAATTTTTGTCCAATTATTCATATGTTTTGTCTGATTCTGTCGGCGGAGACACGAAATCCAATTACATAATCTATTGAATATTTTTTCCGAGCAATTATTACATCTACAGTGTACATGGTAATTCTACGAAAAAGTCAATTCATGTCTAAAAATAGCGAGAATTGATGTCTCATATAATGACTAATATAGTTATTGTGTGTCAAAAACAATCAGCTCTTATGAAAATTGACACAAAAATTGTTTACAAAATACTATTTTAATCATTAATTACAGGTTTGTTAACATTAAAAGATCTTTTAATTCAAAATGTTTAAGATTATGTCCAGATTTGGCACTGGAATAGGGGGTAAAATAGGAATATCTGTCTTTTAATTAGAATACAAGTCAATGGACTTCAAATCCATTAAATGCTTTGTTTTTTCTCAGATTTTGATCAAATATTTGATATTTATTTATATAACGAATGAAAAAAAAGAATTGAATTGTCAGTCAATCGACGGACCAATGGCTCGACTTTCCTAAGAAAACCTAATTTTAGTATTGAATCAAAATTATTGCCAAAAGTAATATTTTTTTAGTTGAAAGTCATGTAAGAAAGAGGTTAATATTTAAGTGCTTTTTCACAACACAGTGAATATATACAAGGTGATTAATGGAAACTACCCGATAAGGAAATCAAATTTTGATTTTATCAATGTTAATTTGCAATACTTGATTGTAGTCGAGATAATTTGTTTTTCAAGTTAGTAAAGAGTTATTCATAACTTTAATTGACTTCAAATCGATAGTCAAATAGCGATAAATATCTTTTGAATTCATTTGCTTTATATTTAAAATACAAGTCCTTTAAAAGTCTAGGTTTTGTTAACGAATTTAATTCAAGTCATTAACTAATGAATTGAAGAATATTTTTGCATATCTTTGCTATGATTTCATTGTAAATGATTTCATGACTAATAATAATTTAATGACTCAAATGATTCATTACATTAATAGAAAAACAGAACGAATAAGTGGCTCATTATAAACATGGAATGTAAACATTGATGTCATTAAAATCTTGCACATCTCAAGAGACGTGACTTCGGATTCTCGACAAAAAATCTATTGTTAGTGGTGTTGATTAAGACCGGGTTCGGCCATTTCCCTGTCAACCAACTCGTGTCAAATCATAATTTACCACTAAATACCTTAAATTACATAACTGTAGGACTGAACCAAAAACAGCAATACTTTTGATATAAGACTCAGGAAATGGATTTTAATGTTTTTCTTATTTTTCAAGAAATATCCGAATTTCTAAGAAAAGGATTACATTAGAAAAGCATTAAACCAGTAATTTATAAATAATTTAATACCTTTTCATAGTTAGAAAACTGAATTCCAATTAAATTCAAGGCTTCTTAACTGTGCTCTCACTTCGGTTTTCAATGTATTCTTGTTTTCTGTCATTTTTTCAACTTTTCTATCAATGTATTCAAAAATTTTGTTTTTCAAGTCAAATGAAATCCTCGTTATCTGATGCCTGTCCTGTCCTTAGAGATCATTTTCGTTGTTTCGGAGGAAGTTATCCTTTATTTAGTTGTTTTGAAGGACACAACCATTTGGCGAAAATGACTGATATTTTTCAGTTTCTTTTAAAACTTATTTTAATCTATTTTTCAGACTATCGTTGGTATCAATCATCGAATGTTTTGAAAAAGTAATTCCTTTTTATTCAATTCTTAATCTTTTTTTTAAGGCGAAAACCATGAATGCCATGAATGCCAAGAATCAAAACCAGAGCTAATCAAACAAAACACAGATTTCATTTGAAATGAGTTTTTCTTGAAGACAAAAAAAAGAAAAGACCAGTGTTTGAGGCTTTCGGAAACTTTTTGTGGGAAATCTATTTAAATACTGAAATACAATTCGTTTCACATTGAAAACAAATAAATTTGTTTGATTTGAGTAAAGAATTTTTTCATTTAAATACTATATTCACTGAATTAATAGACATTTGAATTGAAAGGTATTGAAATTAAGCCAATATTTATGTCATTAAATGGGAAACGTCTGACACATTGATAATCAAGCGATCAGTTTGTGGGACAACAGACGCCATAATCTGATCCGAAACTAAGCTATCATTAAATCAAATTCTGGTTTCAAAAGTGATAAACCGTTTCATTAGAAGCGCTTCATTTGCTTCCATTAACAGATACACAGAAGAAATCATTTATTTTTATTTCTTTATTTCATTTAATGATTTTTGTTTAGATTTGGTTTTAGTTTAATTTGAAGTATCGATAAATTCTTATCACTTTATTTAATGATCATTTTATTAAATCACTTTTCATGTTTGTATTCTTGGCCTCAAAATTTTGTTTATTCGTCTAATTTTAAACTAGATTATTTTGGATGGCTTTAAATTTATGGTTTGTTCAAAATTATCTTGGTTTTAAGGAACCAAAAGAGAATCAAATTCGAATTCCTCACAGTTTTGCTTATGTCTTGTTATAGCTTACCTGGATAACATGTGGCACTCCCTGGCTATCCCTAAGATTCAATACGAACGCAATAACTTAATTAATGAATAGTTGGCGAACAAGTGACGGCTCTGAAGACATTCAGTCCTTGGATATAGACTTACGCCTCTATTAACTCAATTTGTATTCAATTGTTACGAAATGTATACAAAAATAACTCATTTGTTATTCACTTATACCATAAAAATATGAGAAAATTGAATAAAAGAAAAACATTTCTTCTAAAAGTCAATTGATTTCTAATAGTTTTTGATAATAAACACAATTCTTAATAATAATTGAGTTGTTTTCCATAAATTCAAATCTTTATGAATAATTCACCGATTATTAAAGGGAGCCATTGATTCC
>JAQGBD010001392.1:0-16383 GCA_034698165.1 Punctoribates punctum | reverse complement strand
CCCCCCCTAGACCAGAGCTCGAATCGGCCTCCCCCTACGGCCCCCCCTAGGGTCTCGGACCTCGTACATGCCTGGTTGATATAATCTTCGACTCTCTTCAGAGAAAAGTGTGTATCAAATATATTCGGCTGAAAAATGAGATGAGTTTTGCAGACTTTTGAGAGAAAAGGGACGCAATATATGAAAAATTAATACAAACTTCAGTATTCATGTCATTAAAATCTATACACGTTTTAAATTGAATGAAAAAATATTAATAATAAATGAATATTTATATATCGTATCAGCAAAAAGAGGTTTTAGTGTATAATTTCTCATCGATTTTACATTTTTACAAAATTAAACTCGAGAGAGAGAGAGAGAGAGAGAGAGAGAGAGAGAGAGAGAGAGAGAGAGAGAGAGAGAGAGAGAGATTCTGGTGAATGATTGCAATCGACATGAAATTCAGTATAAAATTTAATACTATTTTCGACTCAATTCCTGTGCTCTTCATTCTGTGTTGTGAAACAGCAACAGAGAGTTAGCGGAAACTTAGCCATCGCTGTGCCATCCCTTTCGCATCTATTGATTAGTGGTGTTCTCATGTATCGTAAAATGATATGCAATCTCAGCACTCGATCTTCAATTTTCTCGACTCATTTTCCTTAATAGTCGATGACTTCAATTTCCACTCAAATCTATCCTCTGGTTTATGTGTTGCCTATTATTCTGCACTTGTATCCTGTGCTGATTTACAGAATGAGTTACTCAAGTTTTTTACATCGAGAGTATGGCGAATACAACACAATTGGCTATTAATACAAACAACTGAATACCAGTGCCCTTAAACCGGAACTTTGCTTCTGATGACTAGAAGTGCAACCAAATGGCTCAGTCCTATTGTGCCCCTCAATGCAGGCCATGAATACGATATACATTTTAGTGGCCGTCAATCTTATGGCTGTGCCCGATATGATTCTGTGCTCTTTCGTGTGCTTTCCTTCAGCTAAAAACGCAAATCTCAGCTAAAAATCTAAATGACTTACGATTTTCGCAAAGTGTGAGTCTATGCGCTCTATTATCTATTAAAAGGGGATAACCAGGTTCTCCCATCAAGATTTGTTAGATAACCATTGAACTTTTGGTTAAATCTGGTAAATGCCGTCAAGAATGTGTCGCTCGCCCTTGAATGCGCAAGTATGATCCAGATTATTGATTTATTTGGTTTGGTAGCTGACGTGCAGATTGTGTTCGCCCTGACTTAGTCGGGGATGCCATATGAGCTTGAATGAGCCTGGCCATTACTGGACTGAGCGCAACAATATTCCTCTTCGCGTGCGTTTCAGTTCAATCTTCTCTTATATTTTTTGAATGAATAGTCTTTTATGTCTGAATAGTCTGTTCTCTTATTCTGGTCTCTAAACACAATATTATATGGTTTTATGAAAAGCCCTTTAGCCTGAAGGCCAGAGAGGAACTGTTCCTCTGTTACAGAACAAGAATGAGCTCTTTTGCAGAGCTCACCCGTTATATTATTTATGTATTGAGCCAGAGAGAAATGTGCTGTGCAATTCACTCTCTCCTCTATCTGTCGGTGAGCTCTGACTTCAACATTATTTTCGTTTTAGAAAAGAAATTAAATCTGAAAATAAATTTTCTTCAGATTTAATATCCAATGCATTAAAAGTTGCTTTTATTTGGCAGTAATTCTGTTTCGCTTTTGTCTATTGAATGAGAATTTAATCAAATGATTGATTGGTTTTTGTTTTAACGAAACTAAAAAAATCTGTTTCTCTTCTCTTTGATTAGTTTTCGTTTTATAATATAATCGATGTTTCAGTTTATTATTGAAAACTGATCCTCAATTACCTGTACTTAAACTCTTGGGCCTCTTCTGTGGAGAAAAACTAATCTGAAACAATAATTTGGCTCTAATTTGCCGTCAATTGCAAGAGTATTCTCCAGTCGTTTATCACAATCAGAGCCGACATTAAACAGATATAAAGTATTTTGAATTATTTATATTGAATTGCATTCAATTCTGTGCTCTTTTTATGTACAACTGTTGGCACAAATATTCACAAATGTTCCTCAAATTTATTCCCACTCTTTTAAATGTATTTCATAGAATAACCAAGGTGACCAATACAAAATTGTCATTTCAAACTAACACATTTTTCTAAGAAAATTGAATTTGAAAAATTCTTTTGAAATATTTTGAATACCATGATTTATTTCGAAGAATATTCATACATTTGTACTATTATTTCAAAGTTTGATACCCTGGTTATTAACCCTTGAATAGGGATTTTGAATATCTCAAGCATTTGATTAAATGAAAGCATTTTTGGTCTTTTGGTGAAACACTTTATCTTTATTTAAAATGTGTTTAATATAATAATAAAAAGAAATTTTAAAAATTTAAGACTTGAGCTCAACTTCTTCTCACTATAATAGTCGTATTGAATTTGTGTCTCCAAAGCCGGAGCCCTCCATATATTCAGTGCTAATGTTGTGCACTATTTATGAGATGTTTGTGTTGTGTGCCTCTCCTCTCGCTTTTCTTCTCTGGTCTGAAGAGAAAAGTTTTTGTCAGTTTTCAAGTGTTCTCTAAGTGTGAGTTGAGATTCAAATAATGAAAATCTACGGTAGAGTACGTCTGGAGAGCTCAGCCTATTTGATGAGAGGACCCCCAACCAAATCTTTGTTCGGTCCCTACGATTGCCTTCGAGTGAATATTTAATGTCCCAGAATTTCATTACTATTTCTCTAATCAATTGATAATAATCTTTGAGTTTTATAACGTTTTCCTCAAAATGTTTTTGCAATTCATTTGTCTTCAAATATACTTTAATTAGTTTTACACTAAAATCTGTTTTTATGGTTTGTTTTCGTGATTTCCGTTGAAATCGTTATTTGTTTTGAAACTTTATCTGATTTTTCTCTCCATTCATAAAAACCAAACGAATTCTTAGAAATAGTTTTACTTTTTATCTACAGTTTAGTTGTTTTTGTCTGAAAATCATATTTCAAACCCAACTTGGAGTGGATCCCAAGTTCATTATAAAATCAATTTTATACAAATATTTCTTTGGATTCGGATTTCGAATTCATTAAAAATGATCGGAGAGATTCCTCACACAAAAACAAAACTATTAGGTCTGAAATTTGAATAAATAGATGATAAATAAAATCCAGGAAAGAAAGGAAAGAAAATTCAGAAAATTATCGGATCATTAGTCGAGTGAATGAAAAGTTTTAAGAAATCTATTAATTTTTGTTTACATTAAGAGACAAAAACATGAAAATAATTTTATCAATTGCTTAATGAACTGAAAATAGCTATACTTAGCAATTGTGGAAAGAATGAGCCATAAGGGAGAGCGAGTGCGGACCCCCTCTGGGCAAAAGTGCAAACCTCATCAGTTGTCTGGTCACGACTGTGCTCGCGATTGTCCATTCAATAGTGTATTTAATGGCGAATCCGCCCGCAATCGTGACCCTAACCGCTCCATACACCCCCACACACACACTCACACACATTGGCTCACCATAAACGGAAAGCGACCGGCGCTCTCACTCTCATCATACCTGAGTCTGCCTTCAGGCTGTCGTAAAATTTGAAAGACTTTTTATCGCACACCACATATACACCACATATAAGAGCTCTTCTATTCTGTTGGCGAAGAACGTGCGAACACCTGAAGGCGTCTGCATTTTATGGCTGTGCTCTGTGTGTATGTGCGATATGAGTAGTATTTTTGTTTGGTGTGCCCTTAAGTCAGGTCTCAAGAGTTGTGAGTCTATCGTAAGATAATAGCAATTGTTTTAACGGATATTTTGTTTGCCGTAATTCTCGTAAATTAAATGTGTTTTTCAACGTTAGGAAAGATTTTTATGAATCACTTTTCAAAGACGTCTCAAATGATTATTTTGTTCGTCAGTTAATTATTTTTGCCGTTGAGTCATAACCAGTGAGGAACCGATAGGAAAGGTATGAAAATTTGTTCTCCACATCCTCTTTGCTCGGGTCTGGTCTCGCACACGATTTTTGCTTTCAATCTCTACGACTGTATTATTAAATGCTATTAATTCTGATTTTTCTTCTTTTTTCAAACGATTTTCTCATAATTTTCCACTTTTTTCGAATAATTCTGAAGAGGTTTTCAAAAATGGATTTTCTTTTGAATATGAATTTTGAAGGTTTAGCTCAAAAACAGACGAAAATTATTAGTTTTTGTTTTCATTTCAAATGTCAGAAATGATTTGTGACTTAATTATAACCAAAAGTCTAATAATGAAAATTGAAGCCAATATTTCTCTGAATTGGTTTCTCTCTATTTTTTAATTCTGTTCTTCTGTTGTGTAATAATTTTTATGGGTATCCCATAGTGTGTAATGAGTTATGCGGATCCCAGTAGAGGCCCACTGTTGTGGTCCATAACCTAAACTAATGGCCATAAATATTATCCAAGAGCTAAATGTTTAACAACACAATATATTCTGTGGTTATGGCGTCCCTCTCAGGCCCATATGGGAGCGGAACGGGCACTCAGTTAGATGTATGGATACATTGCTGTGCTTTGAATGACAGCTCAGAATAGATAATAAATGAAATGTTGGTTAAGAATTGGTCTTACATTGGAATGAATATACAGCACAGTATAGTATATACAATAATCATCATCAATGGTGTAGTGCCCTGTTCTGCAAAGTGCACAGCACTGCACAGTCAGCTCTAGATATTTTTTCCGATGTTGGGTGTGATATACAAACCGAGTAAACCCGAGTGCTCTTCACTGGCAATGAAGTTCAGGTTCATTGCGAAGGCTACACATAATAGGGATCGACTCAATTCTCTTCTCTCTCCTGTATATTAATGCTCTCTGTCTTCCCCTCTCTTCGTGAACTCTAAGCCCAGTCTATTGGGGGCCTGACTTTGAGCTTCATTCATGTCATAAACTATATCTATGTTTTTGTATAATTTTAGATGACTTTGACTTTTAGTAATACCAGAAGAATATATCATATAATGACTTGAATTTATTGATAACCAGATTATTATTACCCAGCAATTCAGTTGTCGAATAAATTTTGGCTCATTTTGTATTTGATTTTCGGCTAATTTATTGAAATTTCTGTTAACAAGAAATTTGTTTCGTTTTATCTGAAATATAAGTGAAAAATGTTTTTGAGTTCAGTGAAGAAAAAGTGATTTCTCTTTGAAACCGATAATGACTAATGTCTTGAATGTATTTAATGAAAATTATGAGGACTTCCCCCCAACTGAGCGTAAGTGTGAATGACAAAACGCAAGCTAGTACATTTTTCATATTCCAATGATTTATTAAAACTAATTTATTTCAAACTTATGTAAACGTCAAACGAATTTCATATTTAAAAAATGTATATTTGCTTTGATTTCAATGTGTTTTGCGAATACTTTTTGGCAAACTTTCCATTATTTCGGTCAAAGTTCTCATATATTTCACTGGTTTTTGAGTCTTGTAATTAATTTAAATTATTCTCAAACACATTCTATAAGTCACAATGAAAATTATTCATGTTAATCAGTCATAACATTGGCCTTTGCACCAGGGCCAATAACCCGATGGCCCATTAGAGGCTTACTCTGATTAGACAAGAGCACAGCCCCTCTATTTTGTTTATCATCATTATTAGGCATTTTTTCGGTGCTGTTCTTTACAGACATTTTCCCAATAAATAAGAAATTTATTAATAATATTGAGTGAAACTCAGGCGACGGACCAAACGCTCAAAACTTAATCTCTTTTTGTTTGCCGTTAAATAACATTATTTATAATCAAAACATGAAATACATTCACATCTATAAGCAGTTCATTAGACAGAGAGAGGGCTTAGAGTTCAGCCCTCATTACTGCACTCAGTTCTGACTTCAATGATAATATTGATTACGACTTTAGGCCTAATAATAATGTTTTTCATTATTCTGGTCTAAAGGAAAACCTGATGCTTACAGTTTGCTTGACTTGTATTCGGTGCAGATATTAATTTTCGGTATTTATAATTGAGTTTCTCTCAAAAGTGGAACTCCCATCCAATCCATCCAAGGATGTGATGGCCCTAACAATCGCCTATCGCCTAAATAGTCTGTCCCCTCCTGAGCTCTCTGATGTTTGGCGTAATTAACAGTTTTAATATTGTCTTTGGCTCTTAACAGAGGAAACTTGAGTAGAGCCCTGTGTTGGGCACAGAATTATTTTTGAACACACTTTCCATCTGAAGATTGTGTTATAAACGGCGCAGACATCTATCACATGGAAGGGCTGTTTCCACGAAAGGGAATTCTCATTTGAGTATACTTTCGGTCAAATAATTAATTTAGAGAACAGTTTGAGTATGAAATGAGAGCGCCGTTCGGCTCAGGGTTTTCGCTGTATTTAAACGATTGCTTTCAATCTTTGGGTAATATTTCAGTCTTTGCTGTCAGTCATAAGAGCGGAGAAAATATATATAAATATATCACAAAAATAATCCCAAAAAGATTCCTACTTTTCGTTAGACTTTTCTCATCCGATCATTGAATAAATTGACACAAATTCGGTCTCTCTCTCAAAATAGACATAAAAATGGATATATTTTCTATTTTTTTGTTCGCCAAACAAATATCTTTCAGTCGATTGCCTTTTTCTGTTTGGGTGCTCTCCTTCTCCTCCCTTTCCAGTGAAATGATGATAACGTGTCTGAAGACAGGGTTTTGCAATAAATCCAATCTGAAAAACATACAAAAATTGTCTTCGATTTGGTGTCACACATATGTGCCAAACTCATTAGATCCCTGTCCCTACACATTGCTGTTCAGCCATTCCTCTAATTTTATCTCATTTTGATCGCTGAAAATGAGAAGAAATGAGTGAACAGAGACTAAAGACGATTACAAAATAGATGGCAGAGAAAAGAGTGTTAACCTTAAACCCCAAACCTATTGAACCAGAAGTTAGTTATTTGCGTCAAACACCAGACGAGTGCTCACCGATTGTCACTCCGATAGAAGAGAGAAAGAGAGGGAGAGAGAGGACTAAGAGGACTGTTCGACAATAGTATTGTTCACTTAATTCTAATAACTGTTTCACGGAGTGAATGCCTTTTGTTTTGCTCTGTTTTTGTGTGAATTATGTCTTTGTATTTCTGAGTCTCTCCTTTACGTCTCTTTGGGTTTCCCCACTTATTCTGTGTCTCTCCTCTTCTCTGGTGTCTGACTAACTGTCGAATCGAAAAGATCTCATTTTGTAGATCGAGTCTCACTTTACTCACTTCATTCTGTCCTTAACTTTCCATCACTTTCTCCTCTACTCTTCTCCCAACTCTTCAAATGGTAGACCGATTCGTCTTTTCCTCTGCTGCTGTTGTCTTGTGCTGTGCTCTACACCACTGGTGATGCTCTGGTGTGCTGTTCTGCAGATGTGACTCTAATATTACTTTTACGGAATAAACAGAATATTTGTCCACAGTTTCTGTAATACGAAAGCAATCATTTGAGTTGAGCCCAAACACTAGTTAGTGGCGGAATTTCGCACAGAATATGTTCCAGGAATAAGCGAACAATCAGTCGACAACACAGACAAAGACAACTTGAAAACAGATCATTCATTGTTATTATTGTCATTTTATTTTTGTCTCATTTTCCGCATTTATTCTGTGCTCACAATTCCTGGAAATAATGGAAGAAATAGAGAAAAGTTTTGATCAATTCTTGAGTCAAACAAAAGTTTAGATAAAAAGTTTATTTAATTTTATTTTCTTTTTAGAGATCCCAACGATTACTTCAATTGAATGAAACGCTATTTTTTATGCAATGAATGCATTTTTTCTCATCTCTTTTTCCACTAAATTCCTGACTCTTTTTCATAACAAAGTTTTTCACTTAATTTCGACGAATGATATGAAAGGGATTTGAATTCTTTCCTCATTTGAATTGAGAGCTAAACTTGAATTTTCTTAGGATTTTCATTAGTAAAGCAGTTATTTAAAGAAGAATTACAACAAAAAACTGTTATATTATTCTCAAGTTTTTTGTTTGAATGGATTTTCGTTTTGTCGTCGAAAATAAGAGAAAAGTCTTTTCCTCTCAAATGTTTGTTCCGATTCCTATTGCAAATCAAAATTTCGGATCTCTCTCTCTCTCTCTCTCTCTCTCTCTCTCTCTCTCTCCCCACTTATGAATGATAGATATTCTTGCGATTCATTCACACAATTCAATGAAATTCTTTATTCTTTACGTTTTTGGATATCATTAATCTTCTTATGACTGAAAACATAACAACAAAACAAATCCTTAAATATTTTATTGATTTTCTTCTCATTCAATACGTTTTTCAGAAGAATTCCTATTTTCGTGTTATTAGAATTTGCTTTTTCCTCTCCCATTCTGTGCTCATTCTGTGCCATTCAGTTGATGCCTATCCTCTCCTTTGAAAAAAATAGTAATTCAAGCGCTGGTTTTATTGATGTTTTGTTGCATTTTGTTTTTGTCCGTTCGTCTGACTCCATGTCTGAGCCCTTTGTTTATGTGTTGTGTTATTGTCCGAAATGGGTTACGCCTCTGACCAGTCGTCATATTTTTGTGTTAAATTATATTTCTCTTTCATTTATTGACTGTTAGATTGGAGTACACTCCCGGTATAGAACTGTAATATGAGGAACAGCACATGTATGCAATCGAGTGGACAGTCTGCTGTTGTGCTGTTCCGTTTAGTTTAGTTTTAGATGCGCTCAGAGTTTTGGAAAGAGAGAGAAACTCCAATCAGAAATGTGTTTATTTAGCAATTTATTTGGGATTTCGGGTCCGTTTGGACCTGAGTTTGCACTTCAGTACATGTCTCGCAATAACACCACAAATAAATGTTTGAGAAAACGAGAGACCGAAACGCTTTTAATCAAAAGCCAGTCCTCTTATAGACTAAACACAAATTTTCTTTTATATGTCTGACCTTTCAAACAATTTGAGCCAATTTTCTCCCTTCTCACCAATGAGTAGATGTTTTCTATCATTATTTGGTATTAAATATTTTTAATCCTAAGTTTTTTTTGCAACTTATTCTGTCCTTTGTTTAGAGGATTCAGAGTTTAAGCCATAGCATAGACCAGGGGTTGTCTCTCATTAGCTAAGAATCCGCTTTATATTCATTTGAAAAAATACTTATCTTTTACTACGGTCTGAAACAATTGCCTCCCTTTCCCTCTTCCTCTCCATAGGAATAATACATCTCTTGAGTACGAAATCAGAATTCAGTGTATAATAAATTGTATTTTTTCTCCGCTTTTTTATTTGTTTTGTGAATATATTTTGTTTAGATTTTGATTTTGTTTTATTTAGATTTAGTGAATCTGTTCTGTCTTTTACCTCTCAGAGGAGTTTTTAAACATTTGTTCCGTTCCTTCAAATTTGGTTCTCTTATATTCGGAAACTGAGACCAGAGTTAACCCAAATTTTCTTTAGTTTTCGTTCAGATATTTTCAATAAAATCTTAAGCTATGCTTCGATTCCGTCTTCTTTTCTGTACATAACTTTTATACGCAATCTATCGATAGATTAAATATATTTCTTTACTGAAGAAAACACTTTACTCAGAGAGAAATTGCAATTTTATATCCAAATTTTTCTCCTGAAAAATGATTTGAGAGAAAAAATCAATTTTGACTTTTTTCTGCCTTTTTTTCCTTAATATTAAAGTTTTAAAGAATTTATTTTTTGCCTCAATTTTGAGTCTTAAATGAATTTTAGTGTTTGAGTAACGAAAAAATTGGTTTTATATTATTATATGAGAAATATATTCCATTAAATCAGTTTTGATATAAGTTTTGGCAAAATGTTCAGAGAATATGTGATTATCTATCAATTTATGAATTTCCATTGTGGAAAAATATTTATATTTTCGCTTAAAATACTTAAATTAATTTTCAATGCATTAGAAAACAATTCAAATTTTATTTGTAATTCAAATAAACGCTTCTTTTCAATGATTTTTAAGCAAATTTTGATTTATTCGAGATTTGTTTGAATTATATTCACTGAAAAACAATGGCTTTTGAATCAAAGAGTGTTTGAATGGGAGAAACGTTTCGGCTATTATTGGAAATGTGAAAAAATAAATATCAAACACAATTATATCCATAATTATTAGTGCGATATATGATATACAGAGAGAAACGCCCATAAAATCGACAATAAATGTATGAAAATTACAGCAAATCATAGATTAAACAAAAGGTTTCGAATATGAGAAACGATTTCATGAAGACATTTATGGGTAGGAGAAGACTGTTCGAGGCTATTGTTCGCTCGATTTGGTCGGTCTGCTCCTATTGCTTGCACATACATTGATCCCCGTCCTTTTGTTGAATGTGTGATATGTTTGAAAACATAACACATTTTTGCATTGAGTTCTTCAAACAAAAATCGAAGTTTGAGCTGAGGAACGGTATGAAGAATGAGATCAGACATACATCAGCCCCTAATTCAAACACACATACAATGCAAATATACTTTTATATATATATATTACAGTCAATACTCGATATTATAAACACAATTAATAGCGATTTTGTGCCGAATGTTTTGCAGCAAAACAGTGTTTATTATTTTTGAGACTAATTTTGAAACATAAATATTATTGATTTTCGTGTTATTTAACTCTCAATTGATTTTGTTTTTTATTTTGATGTTTCCCTAAAAGGGTGTGTTGTAGTGGAAAAGTTTGATTGTATTCCCGATCATTTCATTTTTGCTGATATGGTGTCAGTCAACAGACGGATGAAATTTTTATATTTTTCATAAGTATTGAAAAAATGAGCGCAAAATGTGTTCGTTTTCACACATTGTTTTCAAAATACAACATTTCTCTCATATTTTTCATATACTTATGAACAGAATATTCTGGTTCTCCCCTACTCTGGCACTCGACCTGACTGTCGACTAAACAAATACATAATAAATGTTTTTCGAAATACAGAGGTTTTCGACGAAACTGCGAACAATTCTGTCTCGTTATTGGACTCCCGGCCCCTCTTTCCTCAATGTAGGGCAACAGCAGTTCACTAGACTTTCACCGATTCTTATAACAAGTTTAGTTGAAAATCCCAAATATATTACAGAAAATCTCATTAAGTTTTTTGTCGGCGAAAATCTGATTATTTTTGAATTTGATTGAAATGATTGAAATAATAAACAAATCTTTTCTTTCATTCGTTTGACTAATGATTACTCAGGGCTTAACTTATTTGAAGCCATTCCTACCCATCTATTGTTTGCTTGAAAATTATGAATACCTTTTCCTTTTGGGCAAAAATTAAGTGTATTTTCTTCGCTATTAATTTCTTGAAAAACAAATGATTGTGTTATATAATCAACTGATTAAACACAGAATGAATTGGAGGAAAGGACTCAATAATTCAGATTTTGACCGACGATCACAACATGAGTTTCAAAATATGCTTTTTGTTTGATTTGTTTCAAAAGGAAAGCCTTCAAATCTCATTCGTAAATACGGTTTGTTATTAAATTTAATGAAATGTTTTCATTGAAACTCAAATAAATTTTTATTTTATTCAGTGTTGAGCACAACATTTGAAAATTAGAGACGAAAATTGAAGGACCTAGATCCTTGTAATTCAATTAATAGCTGTCTAGCAAATAACTTGTTTCATTACTAGAAATGGAAAATAAGTTTATAAACTTGGTCTGGCCATCACTGGTTCACAATTAGAAATATGAATTTGGGTTAGAAGTCTTGATAAACATATCCATCATTTGTATTGTATTTGTTTTGGAGTTCATTTCCTAATGAATTGCTTTCATTTCGTTTTGAATGCAATTCAAGAAATACTTTTCACTTCAATTCACTGATCGATTGACAGAATATATTCCGCTCTCAGACATAATTCAAAGAATTTTGTTTATTATTCCAAATTATTTTTTCCTCGTTTAGTATTTGGTTATTATGTTTGAAGAGAGTGTTTATTAATAGAGTTATATACAAAAGTAAACCCCTTTTCACTGATATTATGTTTGTCTTTGAAGTCAAGACTTTTTATATTGAATTCAAAAATATTTTTCACATAAAATCCCAGAAATTCTTTGTATTTTTCGGCGAATATTTTTGTTATTTCTTTGTTTATATTTCCGTCAGAAAAATGTTTTGTATTTTATTTATAAAAATTAAAAAAAAAGAATTGAATTCTTAGAGTTTTGTCGGAAAATAAATTTTGAAAATGTTTTTAAGCGATTCGTTTGCTTTCGATTCTTATTTACGAAACAATACTTTCATCAAAAGATTTGAAAGAAGAAAATAATAGCAAATCTCAGACGAAAATCAAATGAAAAGTCGAGGGAAACAAACGCTTTGAGAATACTATTGTCTGATTGTTATCACTATTTCTTTGTTATATAATAATACTTAAAAATAAATATATCTTTTCTTTTGAGTGAAATATCGTTTTGATTGCATTTAAATACAATATTTGTTTCTTATATACGTTTTAAAACTCAATTGACTTTTAAGTCTATGTTTTCTTTTGTTTTTCGGCGTATTTTCTAATTTATTACAACAGTTTTTGATACTATTCTCTAAAATTCTTTAGAGAGAATACGTTTTGTCACTCATTATATTGTAGTGACTTTCATCTGCAAACTTTATTTTCTCTCAAATACCGACTTTAGTTGACTTTTATAAGAGTTTTGGGTCTAATTATACTCAATAGAGTGATGCAGTTGGGAGTGAGGAGAGAGAGAGAGAGAGAGAGAGAGAGAGAGAGAGAGAGACGAAAAGACTTTTTAAGACTTTAAGCTTTTTTAAAGTCTATCTTAAATAATATTTTATGTGTTTTTGTTTTGGCACTTAAGGGAAAATTGAAAGGAAAGAGTGCGAAGATATAAGACATAAGACAAAGAGACTGAACGACAAACTGAGAGACAGACTGAGGCCATGACTCGAATATTGAAGTTTCTCTCCGTTAAGAAAATACTTATATTTATGTCGAGTATTGTTTGTTGTATATTAAGTATGCAATGGATGTGCCGTTCGCTCCATAGATATGTTTAGAGAAATGAAGAGACATTCACTCCGTTCGGGTGTAAAGATTTGGTGAATGGCTGTGCAACTGATGAATCTGAGAGATGGAGAACAGATGTGGTGATGCTGTGCTCTGCTGTGCTCTATGGGTCTCTGCTCTGCATAGCATGTGTTGTGCTATGACTCGTTCCCTACGATTTAAGACCAAAACCGTATCGCTATTTGCTTCTCGACTTAGACCTGAAGTGATTGCAAATATAGAAAATTGCCATTCATTTGACAAAACAGTTTTCCACATAAATTTGAAACTCAGACGAAAGAGAGGAAAGGGATGAAAAATGTCTTAAAATCCTTTTCTTAAAACAACAACAACTGAACGCTTGTCTCCTCTTCTCTGAAAAATTTTATTCAGTCTATTGTTGTGCTGTTGTTGTCATGCGTTCCGATTACTAAATAGATAACCCATAAGCCTATGGTCTCTCTCTCTCCCCATTCCCATCCTTTTCCTACATTTCTACTCTTCTTGGTCTTCGATTCATGGCTCAGATTAACTGTTCCTCTGATTCATATTCTTGGTAAGAGAAGAGGGGTTTGTGATTCGATATCTCAATGAAGTGATAGAGATATAAACTTTGATTTTTGCTCGAATAAAATATTGGCTTTCATGGTATGGACATGAAAATTGAACAGTCTCCATTACAAAACAATCAAGCACATTATTCTCTAACTCCAATGTGTGTCATATAACTTGGTATATACGAAAATATATCGATGTTATCTAGAAATAAGTCAAATTTATTCTTATCATGTCAATTTATCATAATCTACAATGGATGAAATAAAATAACCAAGCTAAACACAATTTAAGGAGTGGCTTTCCCTGGTTAAGATGAAAATTTATTTCTCCTATCTTTTAGAAGAGATTAAATTCCTTCCAATCAATGGTTTTTCATTTAAAAGTTTTTCCTCTCTTTTGAAAGAAATTCTTTCATAATTTTTGTTCTCTCTTTCGATACAAAGTGTTGAATATTTTTTGCCATTAATTTTCGAGTTTTTTCGGCACTTGATTTCACTGATATATTGAAAAAAATTTCAATTGACTCCGAGGGCTGACTATTAATATTCTTGTGATAATGTGTTTAAAATATTTTTCTTCACTTAATTCTTATCTTTTAATGCAATCGACATAAAAGAAATTCCTTTACTTTGGTTTAAAATAATTTTTTCTCTTCTGATGAATAGTATTTTCTGGGGAAAGACGTATAAGAATTATGTCAGAGAAATGAACACTACTTTCCTTCGGAGGTATTTATAATTCAGCGACCGATCAGTATATTAATCACCAGTTCTTTAGTTTTGGTCTAAATCTGTGTTTGTCTTGTCTTTGATTCAAAGATTTATTGTTTGTCTGCAGAAATATTATTACTATTTGATGATAATTAAGACCAAAATATATGGTTTGGAGGAATATTTGGTCTTCACTTTGTATCAACTGTTTGTTTATCGCACAGCCATCAGAAGGAGTGCTGAAAAATATGTTTTTTCCTCAAACATTAAATCATTGGCTCTGATGGTAGTGATGGTAGTGTTGGACACCGTTCCTGAGGACTATTTCTTCGTATTTCTTAAGACAAACAATTTATTTGATTTCTAAGTGCACTCAAAGTTCTTGGAAATTGAAATCTGAATGCATTTTCTTTCTGTGAATTACTCTTCAATACTATTAATGTGTTTTCATTTCAATCATTTCTTTGTTTTTACTTCGCTTTGAATCTCTTTTCGTTAGTTTTATGGCAATTGTTTGCTTTGATTTTCAATTGAATCAAATGTTTGGAGATTTCATTGCCTTTCGATTATTTTTTCAGTTTTTTTTGGGAAATTTAAAACACTTTTGGCTTAAGTTTCACTTTAAACGAAACCATTGAAAAAATCAGATTATTTCGGATTTCGAGACCACTTTTCCATTTCCTAATCCAATTCAGAATTGAAATCAAATAAAATTTATATTCCCTTTGATTGAAAGCTCATTCCCTACCGATAGAGAGCTACTCCACAAACAGGTTGTGTAGAGTTTCCCAATATTTGATATTTGTTCGAACCTTTCCTTCCGATCGACAAATGCTTTCAATTCATTAACAAATAGAAACCGAGAAATAAAAAAAACTGGAAAACCATTTCAGTCCTGATTTAGTAGTTTTCTGTAAACTTGAAATCAAGTTTTCAAAAGTTTTTTTAGATTTTTGTTTGTTTTTCTCACATTTGGATAAATTGGTTCAATAAGTGCTCAGAAGAGATAACTTTAAACCAATTTTAATAAACTTCAAATATTTTGGTCTGAAATTCAAATTCACTTCATTTTCAAATGGATTCACAACTTTTGAGTTTAAATAAAGTTTTAAAATATATTTGACTGAAACTAATCAATGAATTGATTTATCATTGAATATGATTTATGAATACTTATCTCGTGTTTCTATTCCTGGTTTAAATTAATGCGAAAATATTCAGCACTTATTAATGAGGTGTAGGCTCTCCTCCCGGTTCTCACTATTTAAAAATTTTCTATTCATATAATTTGCTCACAAATTAAAGTTCATTAAAAACTTTTCTCTTCTGTCCTCAACTTTTCTATAGTGGAGAAAATCATTTGCTTTGAAAACGTGATTTATCAGCAAAATTATTGGAACGACTCTTTTTGCTGGTGTTGGTGAGCCTTCGCACAGAATAATCACTGATTTAGACATTAAATGAGAGCTCAGAGTCAGTTGAAAATCAGTTTTGCTGTGAAAAGAATCGGAAGATTTTTGTACTCAACTCAGACTTATTTATGTGTACTTAATATTAATTAATTTTGTCACATTTTATCTCCATTTCCACTCCTGTGCTCAGCACAGCTCTCATCCACTGTCTCACTAATATGGACAGAGAGTACAGCACTGGTAATAGGCAGAGCTCAGGACTAAATCTGTGTATGAAATAAGTGATTTGAGAATCAAAATCGAGAATTTATTTGCGAGACTTTTATGAATGAAAGCATTTCTGCAAATCTACTCAAAAAGTATAAAAATTTTTTTAATTATCTTATGATTCAAAATGAAGAGCAAAAAACTTTTTTAATAAATTACAAGAGTATATAAATAGTTATCTTCAATACGATTGCATACATTTATAGAGTTAACTAAATTGTATACAATTTTTGATATATTGGAACAAAATTTTTATGCATTAATAAATTTTTATGTCCTGTCCTATGAGTTATGTAATAAGACTTATGTTATTCAAGATTTATGTCTCTGTTTCCGATTCTCTCTCTCTCTCTCTCTCTCTCTCTCTCTCTCTCTCTCTCTCTCTC
>JAQGBD010001391.1:0-16420 GCA_034698165.1 Punctoribates punctum | reverse complement strand
CCATATCTAAGATCAGGGAGGTGGGGGCTATAACCGAGTATGCATAACTCCCCAACACTCAAAGAATAAACCCAACCATTCGACGACTCCATCCCGAGCACTGTCCAGATCTGCCTTATTTAGTGTCATCGAAATTGATGTGAATTCAAAATCAGATATAAATTCTTTGAATAAACACTTTTGCGATGTGTGTAGAAAGGGATGTGAAATAAGTTAGAAGATCATCAGTGGAGACACAGAGACACACCCGTCCAATGTTAAGCTGTTCTCATTGCCCGAAGACTTCAAATAAATATATTAAGCATTTACTCAGATATGTTAATCAAAAGATTTTTAATTCATTGCAAAGAATAACAAATAGTTTAATAAATATTAAGTATTGTATAGTTTTTATCACTGAATGAGTTCCACCGCAAAGAGAAAACAATCCAAAAGATTTCTAAAACAGTTTAACCGAAAGACTAATCAATAAAATTGCATAAAATATCGAACAAAACAATTAATTCGTTGTCTTAAGTGAGGGCCGACTCGTAGACACACTTCGGACACAAAACACTCATTGAATAAATGGTTTTGCAATACGTTTGTGACCAACAGATGTGGTCTAAAACGAGACGGACATCACTTTGATTCAGATTAAAAATATTAAAATTAAATAGAAGTCAAACAAAAGTAAAATAAAAGGTATTTCCAGTAATCACTACATTCGAAAGCGAATCCTTCGCCCTCTGTATAAAATGGTCGGAATTTTAGGAACAGTTTCAGAGTCTGTCCCTAATTTCTCCGGAGTTTTGATGTTCTGTATGTTCTGTACATTAATTCTGTGAATTCTCGGACATTGCGATGAGATTTTTGCTTTGAATTCTTCGACAGACGACCCATCGTTTAGCTTAATATCAATTGATTCCAGTCTCGGGAGAAGACTAATAATATCGGCAGTACTTTCTGTTACCTCCAGATATGAGCCAAGACTCAAATTTCTGAGTTTCGGTAAATAGTAGATCAGATCCAAGAGCATTGTGTCAGTGATCGCAAATTTAGTGCTAAGATTCAAATGTGTTAACCCTTCAAAGCCTTTGAATATGTCGAGAGTCGTCAAATCAATGGGATCAATGAGGACCAGGTTTAGTCTCTTCAAGTTCTTAAATGCACTCAAGACAGACATTCCATCAAATATTTGGTGAATTGTCGCGGATTTCAATTTACAGTAAATACTCTTCAGTTGAGTGCAATTCAAAGCTATTTGTTTGAGGTCTTCAACAACTGATCCATCGTTGATATCAATGCCACATATATTCAATTCAATCAAATTTTTGAGTCTTGAGATGTTTTGACACAATTTCCTTAAATCAAAGCCTTCTTCGAGACCTGAATTGCGTTTCATTGAGAGATGTCTTATATTTCTGTTGTTTTCCATTACTTTTAGACAAATATCAGTCGAAACATCATTAGAGTGGAAGTGAACAGACTTCAGGTTCTTCAGCGCCATTATCGGTATCAATGACTCTAAATTTCCTCTAATATGCAGTTTTTTGACAGAAGATAGGAATTCAAAGAGTTTGCTATCGTTGGGAATATTATTGCCGGTAATGGTGAGAGCACCATGGTTAATTATTTTTGGTAATTTGTACTCTTTGTCCAATTTCAAGAGATTTGCATTGATTTCAATGACATTACGACAGTATTTGACTAACAGATCAATCAATTGGCGGCCATTTGACGGCGAAATCATGTAATCCATGCATTTTAGATCAATAATTTTGATCCTGGGACATTTACGAAAAATCACTTCCAGGTTCTTGAAATCAAAAGAGTTTTTCTTAGTCGGTAGACTTAACCCGACCTCAAGCAGGTCTTCATTTGTGAATGAGTAGTGTTTCTGGAATATCGTCCGCTGGAACTGAGTGGACACCGATTCCAGTCTGAGTTTGTCTCTGAGCGGCAAATATTGGAGAATCTCTTCGCATAAGTCATCGCCGAAGCGGTCATCAAATGATTGTTTGTCTTTTAGATCATTCACTGAACATAAGCTCTTCGGTGAAGACATTTATTTTAATGGAAAATAAAAATCAAATAAAACGATATTTTGATTAAACAAATGACATGTGATTTGATGTAAACAAAACTGAATGCCATCTATTGGTTGACAAAACTTTGGGTAAACTTTCAATTATTTAAAATTGAATGATCTAGGTCAATCCAATTATATATTTTAATATACATTTATTAATAATATACATATATTAGTATTCACACACTTTTTATCTGAATTCGTGGACAGACGGGTCTTTTATTAGACTAATTGATTGTAGTCTCGGAAAAAGACTCAGAATATCGGCTGTATTTTCTGTAACCTCCAGATATGGGTCGAGACTCAAATGAGTGAGTTTCGGCAAATAGTAAACCAGGTCCAACAGCATTGGCTCAGTTATCTTTGAGCTGTTGCTAAATTTTAAATGAGTCAACCCTTCAAAGCCACTGAAAGAGTCAAGAGTTGTCAGATCAATGCCATCATTGAGGGACAGATCCAGTCTCTTAAGGTTTTTCAATGTTTTCAAGAGAGACATTCCTTCAGATAATTCCTGAATTGATTCGAATCTCAATTTACAGGAAATACTCTTCATTTGAGAGCAATTGAGAGCTATTTTTTTGAATTCTTTAGCAACTGATCCGTCATTGATATAAATGTTACAAATATTCAATTTAACCAAATCTTTGAGGTTTGAGATGTTTTCAAACAATTTCTTGTAATTAAGGCCGTCTTCGAGCCTTAAATAACCGAATGAGTTAATGACTGAAAGATTCAAATGTGTTAACCCTTCAAAGCCTTTGAATATGTCGAGAGTCGTCAAATCAATGGGATCAATGAGGACCAGGTTTAGTCTCTTCAAGTTCTTAAATGCACTCAAGACAGACATTCCATCAAATATTTGGTGAATTGTCGCGGATTTCAATTTACAGTAAATACTCTTCAGTTGAGTGCAATTCAAAGCTATTTGTTTGAGGTCTTCAACAACTGATCCATCGTTGATATCAATGCCACATATATTCAATTCAATCAAATTTTTGAGTCTTGAGATGTTTTGACACAATTTCCTTAAATCAAAGCCTTCTTCGAGACCTGAATTGCGTTTCATTGAGAGATGTCTTATATTTCTGTTGTTTTCCATTACTTTTAGACAAATATCAGTCGAAACATCATTAGAGTGGAAGTGAACAGACTTCAGGTTCTTCAGCGCCATTATCGGTATCAATGACTCTAAATTTCCTCTAATATGCAGTTTTTTGACAGAAGATAGGAATTCAAAGAGTTTGCTATCGTTGGGAATATTATTGCCGGTAATGGTGAGAGCACCATGGTTAATTATTTTTGGTAATTTGTACTCTTTGTCCAATTTCAAGAGATTTGCATTGATTTCAATGACATTACGACAGTATTTGACTAACAGATCAATCAATTGGCGGCCATTTGACGGCGAAATCATGTGATCCATGCATTTTAGATCAACAATTTTGATCCTGGTACACTTACTCAAAATTTCTTCGAGCCTCTGGAAATCAAAGACGCCTTTCGTTATCGGTATGTCTTTGCCGGTCAATGAGGACTGTCTCTGAAATATAGTCCTTTGGAATTGAGTGGACACACCTTCGAGTCTGAGTTTGTCTCTGAGCGGCAAATATTGGAGAATCTCTTCACATAAGTCATCGCCAAAGAGGTAATCAAACGATTGTTTGTCTTCTGATTTAATCACCGAAGAGTTCTTCGGTGAAGACATTTAACCCGAATTTAATGTGAATTAATTTGTTTTAAACGATATTTTGAAGAAACAATGACCTCGGCGTTCCCCACAACTCATTTGATATAAACAATTTTGAATGCCATCTATTGATACACAAAACTCTTGAATATTAAGAATTGACCCTGGTTGAGTATAAAATTTGATCTAGATTTGTATTTGTCATTAAACTTGATGAAAACTTTTCGGTCCATCAAAGTAATTGACAAATGCACTCATTTTATTGAAATATAATTTTATTTATCAGACAATGAGTGGACACAATCCTAGAATCCATTGTCTAAAATCGTTTCTTTTCTTTCCATAACCCGATTCGGCGAATCTTCGGACAGTTGTTCAATAGTTTTGTTTTGAAAAGTCTTCTATATTTGTCGTTGAATTTAACAGTAGAGTAGACTTCTTGGAGACGCGAGAATCGACAAAATATTTCTATTTTAGATTTTGTGGCCCAAAACTGACGATAACTTCCAAAATTCAAATATTGCAGTTTCGGTAAATAGACTGCCATTTCTGACAGCATTCCGTCAGTTATCAAGAAGTCTGTGCTCAGAGTCAAGTGAGTCAAGTCTCCAAAGTCATTGAAAACACAGAATGAAAGTTCTTCGTCTGATTGACTGGAAAGAACTTGATAGTTTATTCTCAATTCTAATCGTTTCAAATTCTGGAAATTCTTTAAGAGAGACATTCCTTCGATTAGTTCAGTCATTGAATTGATTTCCAAAATACAGGAAATACTCTTCAATTGCGTGCATTTGAGAGCTATTTGTTTGACTTCATTCACAAACGACTTATTGATCACATTATATGTAAATTTCAATTCAACCAAATCTTTAAGTTTGGAAATTCCTTCGAATATAGATTTCCCGAAGACTTTGAGGACCTGACCTCTACTCGAGAGACCACATAAATTGAAATATTTGACACTTTTGTTGTTATCCAATAAACTCAACGAATCATTGATTGAAATGTGATATTCCGTGAACTCAAATATCTTCAGATTCTTGAGTTCCATCCTATGAGCCAAAGGTATTGAAGAGCTTCCAGTTAGTGATAGTTCTTTAACCGGCGAAAGGCTTTCTTTTAACGCAATGATTTGTTGAGGAGTCAGTTGATCCGGGCGATTATCATAACCGTGCTCAAAATTAACTAGGAAACTGTTTTTGTTTATGATAGGACCCAATTCACCAAGATACGGTCCGAAGGATTCCAGACTACAACTGATTTCAGTTAAATTACAACAGTATTTGAGAAACAGTTCAACCAAACGGTTACCCTCTTCTGGTGTAAAGGCTCGGATAAAACGGGGAAATTTGAATTTTCTAATCTTGCCACATTTCTTTAATAAAGTCTCAAGATTACCAACGTTAAATTTAACCTGATAATACTGTCTACGATGATATCTTCCACTTTGATCATAACGAAGTTCATCGAATTCAATTGATTGCTGTCTCTGGAATACAGTCCTCTGGAACTGTTTGGACACACATTCGAGTCTGAGTTTGTCTCTAAGCGGCAAATATTGAAGAATCTCTTCGCATAAGTCATCGCCGAAGTGGTAACCAAAAGAGGGACCAATTTTGGCATTACTTCTAAACGTCTTTCTTTTATTCAACGACACATCAGAAGAAATATCAATTGTTGAGATTATTCCCGAACTTCTTGTCTTTACTGAAGTAATAACAGCCGAAGTACGAAATTTCTTACGTAAAGACATATTAATTACAATAAAATAATTAAAGACCGAATTAAAATCAAATCAACGAATAGATTGAAAACAGAATATGTTTAGTGAATACAAAACTGAATGCAATCAATTGTTTAGTAACACAATCGATAACAATCTGTTGCCATCCCTGGACCCGCCCCTCGACCCTGGGATCTCACACTATTGTCATCTGTGATTTGTGTCCTTTCAGTTGAATAAACATCAGAATTAGAGAGAAATTATTTTTATGCAATTATTTGTGGAGTAATTTACTTAAAATTCAGTTTAATTAATACTCATTCAAAAACTCATTAAACAAAATAAAAAATAGATTTTAAGAATTCATTGCTCTTTAAATAAGGTTTACTTCGTTAATTGGTTTGGGCATGGTTGAGCATGGTTAAAATACAATCTCCTTTCGTTGATTAAAAAAAAAAAAAATTATTAATTGATAGACCACGATCGAATTTCTATCATTTTTCTTCGAATGAAAACAAGCCATTAATTGTAAATGATGCAAGATGTTTCGCTCTATTAAAAAGAATATTAACTTAATCATTTTTTTACTTTGTAAAACTTTAATAATATTAAATGATGTGTTTTGTAGACTGTCCGAGATCATTAAAAAAATATTAAATTCGATTTTGGGAACCTGTAGGGAAAATGAAGTAAATGGTAATGAACTTGGTACTCCAATTGGCCATTATTAAATCGACAAAGTTGACTACTAGTATCTTGTCTCTTTGGGTAACCAAGGTGTAGTGTTTTTCACAATTTTCAGGATTAAAGTGAAATTAATTTTATATTTATAACATAAAACACATTATTTTTTATTAACTAATTCAGAATAAGTGAAGTCAATCAATAATTAACAAAAAGGGAAAATAATTTGATATTTTTGTTGTCTGTCGTCTCTCACTTGGATGACCCAGACGTTCAATTATGTGTCAATCCGGGTCAATCATATCTGTTGTTTCACAAGTTTGACAATTTGTCATCAAGGTATTTGCACATCAAGAACAAATAATGTGTGTCTGGGTAAATAGGAATATTCTAATAAAGAATGACTATAAAAAGAGCTTGGTATTTTAATAAGTGGCCGTTATATCCGAAAGACTTTATACAAACTCTTCAGATATGGCTTTGGAACAGAATAAAAGTTGTGTTACTTTAACATCAATAAAATCTACCACCGATTGGGCCATCAATTCAACGGCCGATCCTTTGGAAGTGATGGCCTGGTTTTATCCGCCATTTTTGGTTTACACCGATTGGGAGATCACTGAAGGAAACGGTTCTGTACTTTACTATCAATTTTGTGGTCCATTAATAGTATTGTTAAAGACTTTCGCCAAACATATCAACACTGAGTCTGTATTTAAATTTTAAAACATTTATATGAATCATATTCAAGAATTTTTTGTCCAATTTACCTTGGCTCTAGTCTTTTACTTAACCCAGTTCCAATGGATTGGACATCGATTAATAATCAATTAACAACTTCTATTGGATATAAGACAGAACTACCTGCAACTACTTTGTTGCCTATAATTCCAAGAACTTTAGTTCAGGAACTGATCGAAAATACCCAGGGTGAGTGTATGCTTAGCCGATACGTGGGCGGAATTGAGGGCAAAGTTGTCATCAGTAAAACTAAATTCAGTAAGTTCAATTCTTAACCATTTTAAGTAAGATATTTAAACCGATCGAAATTTCATTATTGTAAAGTTATATGATTGAACAAGGTGGTTTTTGATTTAATTTAAATTTTCTTTTATTCAGTCAATCGACAGGCGTTTGAATTTCTTGACTGTTGGGATCACTCCATATATGTCGCACTTTTGATCTCAATTCTGGCCATAAGTTGCGTTTTCGGTCTAATAAAGGGTTCATTGGCTGCCGTTTTGACCGCCATTTGGGACTTGACTTTTGTTTTTCTCTCCAATCACTCTAAAAACGATTACAAATGTATGAAAAGCCGTTTATTGGTCGCCATTTGGCTTCTGTTCATTACTCTTATGCTTTGGGTATTTTCGGGAAAGTTGTATGAAATCATAGTTAGGGGTCAGATCATCGACACAATCAATAGTGTGGAGGAACTGACCACAAAAGACAATTGGAAGAAATCGAAGATCTATATAATGGACGACTCATTCCTTGATTATGTGTTATTTCTTCAGACGAAAGGCGATCCGATTTCACTCGAATTGGGCAAAAGGATAGCCTTCGATCATCAGATAGAAATATTTTTCAATGTCACCCTGCGCAGACAGATATACACGGCTATTCTTGAACACAACTCCGTCCTTATCGGGTATAAGTTGTGTGTATACTATTATATGAGGAAAGGGCAGAGGGATTGGCCGGACATCAGAAATAATTACATCGAAGGACTGGATTTCTCTGTTTCTCAAACGGAAGAGTATATGAGTTATCACTTGGGCTTAAATAGAAATCAATTCACTGATGAAATGCTTCTCGTTTTCAACAAAATGTAGTCTTTTTCAGATGTTTGCTCCATTTAATTGACTCTTGTTCGTTTATTTCTTTCAGTATAAGTCATTTACAAGAGAGTGGTATTTATGAGTATGAAGTCCTCAAATCAGTGACTGGAGCTGTTGGAGAGGACCCGGACACAAAGCACCCGATACCAATCGAGTATTTCATAAGGGATTTGAAATTTATGGATGTGCAGGGTGTTTTCCTTTTACTTATAGCCGGAATCTTGTAATCCATTATAAACCTTTTATGTGAAGTTTTGTTTTATAACTTAAAATCAATATTTTATTCATTTGTTTGAAAAGAGCTCACTTTAAAGATAAAAGAAGCAAGATTCTTAATTATGATCAATAAAATCTATTTCAATAATCGCTTAATTTTATCTTAATTCCTAATATTTGGAATGGAAGTCAACCTCAGACTCGGTTGCAATAAGGCATGTGCATGGTACCACAGACTATGGGCGTCGTCAAAATCGGCTTTAGGGGTCGGTCATAGACTATGACCCATAGTGTTAACATTTTCGGTCGAGTGCTACCGAATCAGTGGACTTCTCCTGCACATGCCTTCATGCAATAGTCCCCCATTTCGTCCGGTGTTGACATTGAGTTTGAAACGGTTTTCCAAATTTGTTGTTTGTCTCAAAACATTTAAATGAAAATAATGTGTTTCATTCAAATCCAGACAACATTAACTAGGTCATAAATCTACTATTTAAATTTACACAATATTTACCTATTCCTATTTGTCGACAGTACCAGATCATTAAGGAACATTAGATGATAATTTTTGCCAAATTATTCTTGTCATAAATTTATGTTAATACACTTTTAACGTTTTAATGAGCTAGGTACTTCAACCAGAGGTCATATCAGTTAGTTTAACATTTTTACAAACTCTGGGGATATGGCTTTGGAACAGAATAAAAGTTGTGTTACTTTAACATCAATTAAATCGACCACCGATTGGGCCATCAATTCAACGGTCGAACCCCTAGAAGTGGGCGCTTTATTTGTACCCCCATTCGTGGTATACAACGAATGGCAGATCACTGAAGGAAACGGTTCTGTACTTTACTATCAATTTTGTGGTCCATTAATAGTATTGTTAAAGACTTTCGCCAAACATATCAACACTGAGTCTGTATTTAAATTTTAAAACATTTATATGAATCATATTCAAGAATTTTTTGTCCAATTTACCTTGGCTCTAGTCTTTTACTTAACCCAGTTCCAATGGATTGGACATCGATTAATAATCAATTAACAACTTCTATTGGATATAAGACAGAACTACCTGCAACTACTTTGTTGCCTATAATTCCAAGAACTTTAGTTCAGGAACTGATCGAAAATACCCAGGGTGAGTGTATGCTTAGCCGATACGTGGGCGGAATTGAGGGCAAAGTTGTCATCAGTAAAACTAAATTCAGTAAGTTCAATTCTTAACCATTTTAAGTAAGATATTTAAACCGATCGAAATTTCATTATTGTAAAGTTATATGATTGAACAAGGTGGTTTTTGATTTAATTTAAATTTTCTTTTATTCAGTCAATCGACAGGCGTTTGAATTTCTTGACTGTTGGGATCACTCCATATATGTCGCACTTTTGATCTCAATTCTGGCCATAAGTTGCGTTTTCGGTCTAATAAAGGGTTCATTGGCTGCCGTTTTGACCGCCATTTGGGACTTGACTTTTGTTTTTCTCTCCAATCACTCTAAAAACGATTACAAATGTATGAAAAGCCGTTTATTGGTCGCCATTTGGCTTCTGTTCATTACTCTTATGCTTTGGGTATTTTCGGGAAAGTTGTATGAAATCATAGTTAGGGGTCAGATCATCGACACAATCAATAGTGTGGAGGAACTGACCACAAAAGACAATTGGAAGAAATCGAAGATCTATATAATGGACGACTCATTCCTTGATTATGTGTTATTTCTTCAGACGAAAGGCGATCCGATTTCACTCGAATTGGGCAAAAGGATAGCCTTCGATCATCAGATAGAAATATTTTTCAATGTCACCCTGCGCAGACAGATATACACGGCTATTCTTGAACACAACTCCGTCCTTATCGGGTATAAGTTGTGTGTATACTATTATATGAGGAAAGGGCAGAGGGATTGGCCGGACATCAGAAATAATTACATCGAAGGACTGGATTTCTCTGTTTCTCAAACGGAAGAGTATATGAGTTATCACTTGGGCTTAAATAGAAATCAATTCACTGATGAAATGCTTCTCGTTTTCAACAAAATGTAGTCTTTTTCAGATGTTTGCTCCATTTAATTGACTCTTGTTCGTTTATTTCTTTCAGTATAAGTCGTCTACAAGAAAGTGGTATTAATGAGTATGAAGTACTCAAGTCAGTGACGGGGGCTGTTGGAGAGAACCCGGACACAAAACACCCGATACCTATCGAGTATATTATAAGAAATTTGAAATTTGTGGATGTGCAGGGTGTTTTTCTTCTCTTTTTAGCCGGAATGTGTGCATCAATTATTACCTTTTTGTTTGAAGTATTCTTTTGTCTTAAATTTTATTTTTTGAATGCTTTGAGAAATAAGACCTTTCATTAGATCTGTGGTAAAGAACTCTATTACAGTGTCTCTGTCTAATGTAACAAGGTAATATATATAATCTATAAAAACAAACACATCTGATAGAAAAGATTATTTTAATAATAAAACGAGCAAGATTATCAAAAATGATATATAATCTTTTGTCAATAAAGTGGAACAGTTTTTAAGAAATGGCTTAATTCGATCTAAAGTCCCATTATTTGGATGGGGAGTCAACTCTAGTAAATGACAGAATAGGTTGTAGTGATCCACCATTTCCATAGGCCCTGACGTAAAGTTGTTCCTAAACGCCGGTCCGAAGCCATACATAATACCCCGCATATCACTAAGCTCACGATCATATCCATGATCACCTTGTTTAGTTGATGGTCCAGTAGGTTTAGGCACTATATTACCGGTGCTATTCACTCTGGGCTGACAATTATATCCATCAGATTATTCAAATAAACATAAAAACATGGTAATACATACTGGGTCAATATAATATCCAAACTGTGCCGTCACCAAAATGGGTAAAACCAGGCCATTGTTTCTGTAGTGGAACTCTTCGGGGATATCACTCTTTCGGTAGGCTTTGATCCCCTCAATGGATGACAACTCTTTCAAAACCTAAGAACAAGTAATTATTTCAATTTTAACTAGATAAAAATTAAGACCTTATCTTCTTTTCCCTCTTTGGGTATCATTTGTGTGATTGTAGTCCAACTGAGCATTAATTCAATGTTATTGAAGTCAATTAAGTCTTCCAAATGGATTCGTTTGAAGTCTTTGATGTCAGACATTCCGTGATCTGAAACGATGACTACGTTTACGCTTTTATCCAGTTTTCGGTCAATTATATCATTGAACAGATCGTAAAGAATGGCATCGATTTGTTGGACAGCTTTTGTGACATTTTCAGAGGAAGGACCAAAGTCATGACCTAGCATATTTCAATACTGTCAATCATTTCAAATAAGTTACCAAAATATTGCGTAACAGCAAATCAAAGTCTATCAATAGTTTGATTACAATTAATACAATTAATAAACAGTTTTGAATGAATGAACTCATTATTGAATATTTCAAAAGCGATGAAAATTCATTGAAATATTCCTTAACTTATCTTTGAAATCAATTTCAAGCAAGATAAAATTACAACATAAACACCTCATTATATAAAAAGCAATTACTTCAGCAGAATCTGAAAAGCAACCAGGATTATATAAAAATTCTTCTGAAAATGTTTGAATGCGGAGAATGCGATGGATTTGGCAAAAGAAAATGTTCTAGATGTTCCGGGACTGGTAGAGTGCTTTGCTCTAGTTGTTCAGGGAGTCGCTGTTCAACCCTGTGCTCCAAATGTGGACACTCAGGAAAAGAGAAGTGAATATAACAAAATCAACCTTGGTTCTTATATTTAGTTTAAATTCGCTATATTTATAAATTTAATTAGATGTTCAAGTTGCTCCGGGTCTGGCAAGAGAAATTGCTTAGCTTTGTCAAAGTCGTCTTGGTCTAAGTTTTGAGCTTCAGAATTGAATTAAATAACCTTGCTTATATTATGAATAAATCACTAATAAAACAATTATAAAATATGTTATTTGAAATAAATGTAAACTTGTTCAATTATGAAATATTAAACTAGAGAACGAAAATTGGAAAGACCATGGTCATTACCAAAATATCAAGTTATGAATAAATAAATTTAAACCATTTTGAATGAATTGACTCATTAATAGAAATTTCAAATCTGTTTGAAATTCGATGAAATAATTATCAACTAATCTGCGATTAATTTGAAGCAAGGTCAAAATTTAAATATAAACACATTTAGTATAAAATAGACTGAAGTTTTGATCAGTGTATTTATGAGCTCAAAATTGAACCTGGCTCACAGTTCAGTTGAGAAATGTCCAAGTGTATCGGTTGCGGTGGATCTGGCAAACAAGATTGTCGTACTTGTTCAGCCACTGGTAAAGTACCATGCTCCAGTTGTTCTCATGGTGGCTATTCAACATTGTGTTTAAAATGTTCCAGGTCAGGAATAGAGAAGTGAGTAAAATATAATAGTTTTTTGACTCTAAATAAAATTATTCCCTAGGTGTTCAAGTTGCTCTGGATCTGACAAGATAAGGTGCACAATCTGTGGGGGAAGTGGTTCAATTTAGACCAAGATTAATTTGATTTTCAGAGGAAGGTGCAGTTCCCTTGCAAACGGATACCGTTCAGATTTTAGGCTACAAATGTGCCTGAACAAATGTTAAAATATTTCAAATAAAAACTTGAAAATTATTATGAGTCATCATATTGTATATTATCTGACCTTGTTAAAAAGTGATTCGATTGAGACTCACCCATACGGTCGACGAGTTCGTAGTATAGGAACGAAAGTCTGTACTTTTCTTGAGTAAAGTCATCCAAAATGTTTTTGTAGTTACTTCTGGTTATTCTGTTGGCTGAGTCAAAGTCCCAGATGGGAAAAGTACCTGTCTCATTATAACAGAACGATGCCTTCGTCCCATTAATTGTCACCTGACACCCCTCCCACACATACATCGATGTGTTTACCCCTTGTTTTTCAGCAGTAATCCAAAGGGGTTGGGTTTGGTTCCACCAGTGGGGGTGAGATGAGTTGGGGGGTGCCATCAAATAGAATTCATTGTTAACTTGATCATAAATACTATTCTGGATCATTCCATGGCTTTCCGCATAAAGACCAGTGGATATGGTATACCAATTGGGGTTAGAGTCCGACGGAAATATCGGTTTCACATACTCTGCGTGAACACCATTTTTGGCGATCAGTGGAAAGCCTTTCAGACTCTGATCCCTTTCCACATAATCCCAGCGAAAGCCATCCAATAATATAATCAATAGTTTGGAACCATTTTGACTCAATTCAGGTAAAGAATTGACATTTTTATCCCTGATTTCAATATTTTCTATGAATTGTATCAAAAATAAAACTAATATCAGTCGGAAAAACATAATTGAGTGAAAAGAGTGAATATTTGTGTTAACTCCAAATTATTTGATATTTAACCAGAGTCTATTTGCTTTATCAAAAGAAATGTGTTTAACCAAACACTTGCCGTTCCTTTTATTCCTTTCAATAGTTTAGAAATAATGTAATATCAGAAAAATTGCTGTCATTTTCCATAATTTATTATTTATTTTTATCATTAAATGAATTATTGATAATATTTTAGACTCAGTTATCTAAAAAACCAGATGCTCTTGCTTAATGTATTGTCATATTAAATCTAGGATTTAAAATAGTTTGGATTCAATAGAAAATGAAAATATTCTGGAATTTTAATCTTGTTATTAATTAGCATCTTTTGAAAAATGGTTTTATCTTCTCAAAGGTGCCGTTGTTTGGGTGGGGGCTTATGCCCAGAATAAGACAGAATAGGTTGTAGTGGTCGACCATTTCCAGTGGGGGCGACGTATAATTCTTTTTAAAAGCGGGTCCGAACCCATACATAATGCCTCGCATTTGTTCCAACTCTTTGTCATAGCCGTGGTTTCCGCCACCAATCGGGTGGTCATCGGTGTCATTGTTTGGAGTAGGCATCACTTTGCCCTTGATCACTTTAGGCTGAGTATTACATTTGAATGAGTACCAGTCATTAAATAAACAAGGTATAATTACCGGATCAATTACATATCCAAATTCAGTGGTCAACAAAAGTGGTAAAACCAGGCGATTGTTTTTGTAGTGAAACTGTTCCGGAATATCACTCTTCTTGTAAACTTTGATTCCTTTAACTTTTGATAATTTATTGTAGACCTGAAAAAAAGGAGAAATAATTCAGTTTTATGGAAACAAACCAAAGGTTGAGAACCTCATCCTCTTTGTTGGGTTTGGGAGCAATCTGTGAGCCCTCACCCCATCCCACCATTAATTCAATGTCATTGAAATCAATCGTTTGGTTCAAAAATATTTTTTTAAATCCCTTCAAATCAGTCATTCCGTGGTCTGAAACGATGACGACGTTTACCGTTTCGTTTAATTTCCGGTCAATTAAGTCATTGTAGAGATCGTAGAGAATGGCATCGATTTGTTGGACGGCTTTCGTCACGTTATCAGAAGAGGCGCCGTAAACATGACCTGCGATATATCGTATATTTAATTTTAACTAAACATTTTCTTACAAAAAATAATCTAATGACAAGAAAATTTGAACAAGGTCGATATGTACCCATTCTGTCCACTAACTCGTGGTAAAGGAATGAGAGTCTATACTTGTTTTGTGCGAAGTCGTCAAAAATTTGCCGATAGTTTCCTCTCGTTATTCTGTTCGCCGACTTGAAGTCAAAAACCCAAAAATATCCTAAATTTTGGTAACAAAACGAGGCTTTTGTGCCGTTGATTGTCACCTAACAATATAGTTGGAAAATTACCGTAAAATAGGAATTGGCTGTAAAATTACTGTAAATTACAGCATTTGCATCCCTACCTGACAGCCATCCCATAAATACATTGATGTTTTGATCCCATGTTTCTCAGCGTTGATCCAAAGGGGTTCGGTCTGATTCCACCAGTGAGGGTGTGATACATTTGCATCAGGGCCCATTAAGAAGAACTCATTGGTTTGTTTGTCGTACATATGATTATTCAAAATTCCGTGGTTTTCGGCGTAAAGTCCGGTGGATATGGCGTACCAATTGGGGTAAGAGTTGGCCGGAAATATTGGTTTTACATACTCTGCGTGGACACCATTTTTCGCAATTAGAGGAAAGCCTTTCAGACTTTTATCCCTTTCCACGTAATCCCAACGAAAGCCGTCCACTAATATAATCAGTAATTTCGGGTCGTTTTGACTCAATTCTGGCAAATGTTTGCCGTTTTCTTCAATTACATTATTTCGAACAAATTGTATCAAAAATAACATTAAAATTGGTTTTAAATACATTTTGAAGAATAAGTAGTTATTTTATAAAAATTGTAAACTTGATCAAGTTCATTTATTGAATGGAAATACTATTTGAATCACCACTATTTGTATCAATCAAATTGAGGTCACAATTATCTATTGCTAAGAATATAAGTCTTTAATCAAAGACATAATCCTAAGAATTAATTATATCAAAGAATTTCAAAAAATATATTTTTCTTTTGTGAGATTAGCTCGATCTTGACCTTGACCATTTAACCTTGATCACTTCTCTTTGTCGGCATTACGGTTGACTTTTATTTAAACATTTTATCAGATTTATTCCATTTTCAATATGAGTAGAAAATATTTTAAAATTTAATTAACAAGTAATATATATTTTTATACAGGATAGTTTTTGTCATTAAATTATTGATTCTGAGGAAATTCTGTGTAAATTCTATGCTTATTAGATAAGAAACAGTCAATCGCCGAGTAGTGTCGCATAACCACTGGTCAGGAAAGTTAGCCATCAGAGTAATACCACCATGGTCAAGTTTGTAATCAAATAAATACTTTTATTTTGGTTTACATTTGATGAGAACTTCGAAGTAACTCATTGTTAGAGTAATCCTCTAAAACACAAATACAATACAATCTAATTACTGCGCCAAACAATATGAATAAATCAATTTATAGGAGCAAGGTAATGTAAGAATATAGAATCTTTTCACTGTATTTGTGACACCCATTTGCGCAATACGTCTATTGAATGTTTGAATTTGAAGACAGAGTTTATTTTGCAATTATTTTGTGATATTTGAATGATAACTGAGCATGTGACTTTTTATCACACAAGTAGGTATACCAGGGGTGGGCGAGGTCCGAGACCCTAGGGGGGGGCCAAATAAAAAAGCCGTTTTTCGGCCAAATACGGCCATTTTCGGTCAAATTCGGGTTAAATCCGGTT
>JAQGBD010001390.1:0-16428 GCA_034698165.1 Punctoribates punctum | reverse complement strand
AAGCCGTATAAAGAGATGAGCCAGGATCTTTTGCAACGACTAGAACAGCAACAGTGATCTCAATCGTCTTCAATACTCAACTCTTCTCTTTTTATTTAAACAATTTTTAAATTCTCTGTTCATTATTGCATAACATTTCTCTGTTCCTCAGATTCTATACAAAAGTATTTCAATTATTAATGTTTTATAATTATTGTCAAATCAATGAAATTATTAATACAATTATACGTTAAATAAATTGTTATTAATTTTGAATTTAATAAAACTGATCTCTTGTTCACAAAAACACTATTCAATGGTTAAATCTAAAGACAAGAAAAACGTGGAAACTATTGATAAAAACCATCAGAACAAAGATGTGACCCAAACAGTGGTTCTGCGGAAAAATGAGGAAAAGTCACAGAAACAGACCTTTGAGACAATAATTGTCAGCGAAGAAGTGGTGGACCTCTTCGAACATCGAGTCACTCATTGGAAAGACAATGTCATTGTCTCTGATGTTCGCAAACTATTGGCCAAACCCACTGACGGTCGAGTCTATCAGAAAATAGTGACCACTGAAAAGATTTCAATACCCGACCAATCAATGGTTGTTCCGATTCGTGTGAATAAACAAATTGGTGACAATCATAAGAAGAGCGATATAGTGGGCATTCCCATCAAAATACAACAAATGGATATTCCGGTCATCGAATCGGTACAAGTGATCGAAATTCCCAACAAAACAATCAAAAGGACGACTCAATTGTCGACACAATCTATTAATCCGAACAAAACTGAGTCCAAAAGTAGTTTAAGGGCTGAGACAACACTTTGAGACAACCCTTTGAAACAACACTTAATTAAATTATAACCAAAATTATTACAAAATATTTAAATAAAATTTGTTTTAATAAATATTACATAAAAGTAATGATTCAGAAAAAGAGCGGAAATTATGGAAAAAGTTTAATATATTACAAACTAATCAATGGTTGAGTAAATCAATGGCTAAATATCATACATATGTGCGTAAACCTGTTGTGTCAGACGAATGTACGACTCCTTCTCTGAGTCACTCATCTCAGCGATGATCTTATCGTTTACTTCACTCAAAGGAATCGATTGATTGCCGACAGTAACCATCGGTTGCTGTACTTCTGTATCGTCTTCTTCTTCATCACTCATAATGACGTCTTCGTTATTGTCGTCATTATTATTATTATAGTTATTCTGCAAATGATTTGTTGAATCACTCAATAAGAGGGCCGCCGATGAAGTGTTTTCCTGTTTGTTCTCATGAATGAGAAGTGTTTCCAGAATTTCTTTTGAGGGTTCGTTCAAATCGATGCCAGAGTTTTGGTTTTGATTTGTTTTCGCGGAATATTTGGTTTTGACTTTCGTTGAGTTTTGTGTCAAACCATCGCTCAGATTATTATTTTGATTGATGTTAGTGACGGTGCTCTCGAGCATCCACGCCGGCCGCTCTTTCTTCACCTGAACCGCGTCCTGTGAGTCGAATCCATTGCTGCCGTCATCGCCGGTCGAGTCTTCTATTTTGATGGTATAGTTCTTCTGGTCGTTGAGAACAGAGTTTTCATATTCGGCGTTAATTAATCTGTTTTTGTCGCTCCACTTGTTTCCAGTGAACGCATTGTTTCCGGCGTTTGTTGGGTCCGAACCAGAAGTGGCCGACACTTGAATTTCAGGTTCGAGTAAATCAGACGTCAGACGAATGTCTTCGACGTCTTTGAGGAGAAGCCAAAGCGGTTCCATCATTTGATTGAATTTTGCGATTTGCAGACGAGAGTCGGCTTTTGGCATATGGTTGGGGTCTTCCTTCACTTCTCCCCCACAAAAGGAACACCTATTTTGGCAAAACAAACAAATTTTTGATAACTATTACAAGAATTCACTTCAGACCTCATATCTCCGGTGTTTCGGTCTAAGAGTTGGTCCACTTCGAGATCAGTGTAGGGTTTCTGACATTCGTCGCAAACGAATGAAGCCCTGGCCGTGAGGTCACGTTCTTCGAGTTCTATCTTCTTCCTCATGTGATCCAACTTGTATTTGACCACATTTACGAACGCCTTATAATTGATGTAATAATAGTGATGTCTGTTAGCCTTTCCGTCGGCTCCGGTCTCTATTCTGAGCTTCTTTTTGGTGAGTTTGTCCTTTTCAAGGATCGCCAGAATGGCTCTCAACTGTTTTCTCTCAAATTTCAAGAGATCTATCATATCGTCCTCTTTGATGAGCTGTCGTCTAATGAGAAGGTCGACGACAATGACGTTCTCTATCGGGTAAAACCCTCTCATCACTCGTTGGACTAAATGCTTAAGACTTCGAGGAATTTCAACGGACATCACTCAGAGGTAAATAATCATAATTTACGTCAATATAAACACAAATTACGTCAACTCAAAGACAACTTCTTTGGGAAATCAGTAATTTATCAAATAAATTGAGCATGTTAAATCTGTTAAATGTGCTAACTGTGCTACTGGGCTTACAGCGGCCTCAGAAAAAGCCACCCTGTCCATAATTCCATATTTTTATATATTTTTATTCTTGACTCAGCCATAGGTTGGATGAGATCAAAGAGCCAGTCATTAGTTGAGCGCAAATTTTTGAGGTCTGGAAATGAGTTTCCTTTTGGTATTGAATACAAATTCTGTCAAATGTTTAGTAATTAAATGGATTTGAATTTCGAGAGAAAACTATTTATCGAATCTCTGGTTATTGTCGACTCATTCCTCACATTTGTCTCATCACTATTCCTGACAAACATTTTCAAAGTTTACAAAAATAAGAAATATTTTCCCACAAAACCTGTTTTTCTTCCAACAAACTAAAAGTAAATGGAGCATGCTAAAAATTTTGGTTTTCACTGCTGAGTAGAGAAAATTGAGAATAACTCATCCGTTTACTCATTATTTCACGTGAGAATATCTAGGTATAATATGTGGTGTCCTATAAATCACACTTTGCCACAAAATTCAATAGTAAATCACCTTGGACATATTTAATAATTGAATTTATAGAGAAAGGGATTACCTTAAGCTAGGATTGCCTTTGTTTTAAGTCTTATATTTAGAAGAATTGATTGTTTTGTTTGCAAAGATTTATTGTTTTATTGATTATATTTATTATTATCACCAAAAAGTATATACAGATATCACACAATAGCTGCCCATCTATTCGATGACATAAACCGCAAAATAGAGGCTCTAATCATGTTTTCAATACGTAATCGCTTTTTATTTCACCTTAACTTCACATCAAATGTTTTGCGCAAAAGCCATACTAAAAGGCAGACATTCCTGAGGTACGGCACCTCAGGGGGTACAGAGGGGGTGATTGTTTCAAAAAACACGTAAAAACACCTATTAATTAAATGACCATGATCATTTATGAAGCTTTGAGTATAATAAAGCGATATTTGGTGCGAATGAAAATCTATTAAATTTCACATAAAATTCTATTAAAAACACTTTCATTTATATATTAATTTAAATCTTCATATTTGTGTATTACTTAAATTATCAATTTATCATAAATTATCAAGTATCATTATCATTATCATGGTAAACTTGAGACAAAATTCTCATTCATTTACTTTCCGTTATTTTTAAAGTAGTTTTTTTTTGCCGAAATATCTAAAAAAATATCAAAAAATACTCGAAATTGTGATTATTTTTCGCTTTTTTGAAAAAAATTTGCCGAAAAAACTTCGATCACTTATTTCGGCAAATTTTTCTTGCCTTCAAGGAAGAGGGCGGGGCTGCGGGACTGGGGTTCTGTTTCTTCGTCCTCCACACATATAGCTTCCAAAACAGAGGGATTTTTGATATCTTCAAAATTGTGATTTGTGTTAACCCCCTCTTTGGGTGTTTGGGTTTGAGTGGCAAATACTAAAAAGAAAATACGTTTATTGAGGTCTACGATAGTCTCGTTTGACCCGTGAATGGGAGACCATTCCTGAAAGGGATTGTCATTCACTTACGATGAGAGAGAAGGAGATGGAGAGAGAATGGGAGAGAGAGGGGGAAGGAGAGAGAGAGAGAGAGAGAGAGAGAGAGAGAGAGAGAGAGAGAGAGAGAGAGAAGGCCTGTATTGAGCGAAACAATGACTAAATCGACGACTGACTAAATGTTGTTTTTAATCCAATCGGACAGTTATGCTATAAATGCATCGAAATTGGATGAGATGTGCGGTTGGGTTGAGTGGAGTGATCAAAGCCCTGTTCACTGGTATTCTATTGACGAACGAATGATATATTTCACTGAATAGTACAACATTTGCACTTCTTTTTCAGATTGATTTCTTCGACCACTTGTTTGCCATCATTGGGAGGGACGACAATCCCATGTTGTACTTCAACCACTGTCGGCGCTCTTTTAGGCGTATCATTCATTTCGGGTGACTTTTCTAATAGTTTAATCTCTTTTTTAGTGTCGGTTCCATTGGTGATACCATTGATTCCATTTGAAGGCGAATCCACTGTTTCTTTGGTGGGAGTTATAGGCTTTCCTTCTTTTATTAGGTTGACTATTAAGTCGGCCTCTTTGCTCAGTTCAGAACCCGGTCTGAAAGGGTTGTCCACTCCGTTATCCATTCTATGAGATAACAAAAACTCATTAAATGTTTTCTTCAATCAAATGATTACAAAATCGTTTCAATCATTTCAATCGATATTTTCTTCTAATTGAAAAAAAAAACTTTAAGTATAAGTTTTTTTTTATAATGTTTTACATTTAAAAAAAAGTAAAACATTAGGAATCTGATGAACAGGTCTGTCGACTGCCAAGCGGTACTACCAGGCTATGCTACTATGCGTGCTTTTTTCATCTTGGTCTCAGTAGTTTGTTTCAGTTTCCAAATTTCCTCAATATTTGTGATTTATATTCTGTGACTGAATTTATATATTATTCTATTTTCTGAGTAAAACTCGAATATACCGTCGAATATATAGTGGAGTGTTGTTTATTCCGCCCCCAGTTTTTGGCAAATCCTCAAAAATTCTTAGAAAAGCCATCATTTTTGATAGGAATTCATTGATACGAAGTTTCTAAGCCTTTGCTTCCAATCAAAATAAATTGAATGCCATTATTGTAAGCCAAAGGGGGTCTAAAAGGGGGTCTAAAAAGTGGCCCCATTTTTAAACACTTGGTTATGGATTTAATAGTTGGTGGTATGTGTGGCCACAAACTTGATATTGTATTCATTTGCCACCAACAGAGACAGAGATCAAACTTAGATTAAATACTTTTCTAAATTAATCAGACAGAAGGGGGTATATCCCAAACCATACATAGAATTTGGGAAATGGGAAATACCGCCTAACTTTGTCCAAGTTTAATACTACAGCCTCTCCTCAACTATTAAATACTCGTAAATATCAGTTTACAGATTGAGTTAATTAGATGTTTAGGTTAATAGAAAACGTTTTTTCACTCAAAATAATGTTTAGGAATTGCAAATAAACTTCAAATTAACATAATATACAACATATATACAAATATATGGATAATGTATTTCGTAATTTTGAGGCCAAAAATAATTGAGAAAAACTCAATTTGATTGCCATTTCTAAGACCGGATACCCTTTTCTCTGCCCTCCATATGTTTTTTTGCGGGAAGCTGTCAAATGAATGTCTCCTAATCGCTTAAGATGATGAGCTTGGTTGTATTGGTTATAATGGTTATGCTGGTTATGTTGCATTACTTAAGAACTTATGACTTTTGAACTTTATTTTTATAGTTTATTATTTGATTGAAGGCATTTGGAAACCGCACACAATCACTGCCACTCTCTGCACACAACCCTTGACTGGAAAGCGACGTATGCAGACTGAAATGTTTATTTTTAGCAAGTTCATTTTTGTGCAGACAAACGAGAGCACTAATAATTGAATAAATAAGCCCTAATCTGATGGGTATTAGAGATGTTTGTGATTGATATGAAAAGTTCTTAGAGTTCTCTCAGAGTCTCAATAATATCCCAATAATTAAAGTCTTGTATCAAATGATGTCATCAATTGGTTGACAAAAAAAGTATAAATTCAAACAAATTCTCAAAGCATTCAAAACATTATATAATTAAAAGCATTGAATAAAATTCTAAAATAAAGGAAATGTTTAATAAATAAAGCAATTAATTTGATGGCATTGAAAGACAGCGACGATTAGATTCACATCTGAATCAACTTTTTGTGAAAACAAAATTTTTGTTCATTTGCTTTGAAATGTACACCAATTTGATTCCATCACATATTTGTGTTAAACCATGTTTAAGGCCATTTTCATTAAGACCAAGAGCTTTTCATTATAAGCTCTTACATCGATTAGAAACTAATTAATTAATTTTAATAATAATACCAAACTATTGAATAAATTGGTTAATAACTTATAATAAGTATTTCCGTCTAATTAGAAATGAAAACAAGAAAGATATGGTATTTCAATGAATTCCAGTCTCAATGGTTGAGCTCCGGTTAGAAATAGTAATTCAAAGCAAGAATTTTGTCACAAAAATAAAATATTGCCTCAAATTATTGTTGCATAACATATAACATATGACAGGCTGTGCATCCAATCCCAACCCTATCCCTATCCAATGCCTGCAATCAATTTGTTCGGAACCAAACCTTTTTTCAAGTTTCAAATCAATCAGTTATCACAACTTCTCTAAACTTTTGGCGGTCTCGTGATTGGGGGTCATTTGCCCCCCTATTTCCTATATAATTATTACCCAAAACATTGGGTTTTCGCCAATTTTCAAAATTATGAGGATCTCTACCCCTCCCCAACCGTTGGCGATCTCTGGCCTTAATTAACGGTTTTGCCATATATTCTGTTGAATCACATTTACATTATTTATAGGATTTTATTCATTAATATTCAACTCTTTTAATATGAATCGAAGCGAAAAAACAATAAATAAACTAAAATCACGAAAAACATGAATCCATGCGATTAGTGAACAACAAATATATTCTATTGTCTTAAAAACTAAGCCATGAATTGAAAAGAATTTTAAATAAAAATGCAAATGAATTACCGGTTAAACAATTGATCGATAATTTGATTTGATTTCAAATGAATCAAATGAATCCGGATCTCACTCTTATGTCTTTCAAATCTAATGATCACAACTTAAGACAATCCAAAGACTTTACAAATGAAAATATTCGACATTTTTTCACAAATGATTATATAAAAAGTGAGTCATTAGTTGACTCATATTCGCGACATATGCGACAGGGGTTGGGATTGGGAATGGGATTGGCGTTGGGATAGGCGTTGGGTTTGGCGCTGGGATTGGCATTGAATTCAATTGAAAAGAATACGATTCCTATTTATAGGAAGTAATGAATATCACATTCATTGAGAACTTAATTATAAATAAGGATTAAATCCATGAATACAATCAAAGCCCGTCTGATAATAGGGTTGAGTCCACGCAAACAATTTCAATAAGGATTAGATGCAATACCACTGCTTTGGACACCATTTTCAGTGGCATCGATCGAAAACAAGAGGACTGAATGCATGTGCCGGACAGGGCTCTACTTATGGCATAACACTATTGTTCACAACAATGACATTCAAAACAAATGCTTTATTCTTACACATGATTGCGGTCGACGTCGACGAAGACCACTCTTCGCGGCATTTCTATCAAATATAGTTTGAGTCGAGCGTCGATTTGTGACGAAGAGTGCGGTATTAACGACAACACCATCGTTGACACCACAAATCACTTGCGACCACAGCTGACACTCATCTACACAAGAATTCAATTGAATTCATAAACGATTCTATGATTCTCTCAAATAAATTGATTCAATGATTTGATGAGAAAATACTCAGAATATTATTTATAAATAAGTCTCTCCGGAGGAGGGATTATATGCTGTCAACCAATAAATAGTGACACCTCTCGGCCCCTAAACCTCTGCACCGCCCGACAGATGCCACTCACAAACCTATTCTTCGTAAGAGTTGTCCCACACTTCAAGTCTTTAGAACTAGGGATGTAGTCTTACAAACTTTTTAAATGACCCGTCATTAAGAAATAAAACATTTGCCTCTAAAAGTTAACCAAATCTAAAAATAAAACAAAAATAAATTAGTTTGAGTTCATTAAATGAAGTTTAAATGTGTGAATAATAGGCAAGATTACATAAGAAAATCGAAAAATGTGTTGACTCTCAACCTTAAATGATTTAAAAACAACTGAGAAATGTATTTTCGTTGAACCACAGGTTCTCAACAAATCTAACATATCGTACGACACGATTGAAAATTAGTGAACAAAAAAACATTTACAACAATCTATTGAAGCGTTAAATGAAATCAATAATGAAATGAAAAAATATAAATAAGATATAAATTCTTGGAAATCAAAAGAGCTTCTGATTTACACAATAATTGTGAGAAGACATCGAAATTTTGATAATTATATTAATATCTAATGTTTTGGATATTAGTTTTGATTATAAATATTAGACCTAATCTGTGAACACATCAATTCAAAAGCGCTTACATCGAGTGCTGTCTCTTATGGTGAGTCAATATATTTATATTAGATTAATATTTGCAAAAAATAACCGCTCCGTACGGCTGTCACTCGGGTGGGCTCACTCCGGTCTATACTTTTGAATGGTCTAGGTGCTCACCTCTTCATATATGCAGGTTCTAGAATCCAGGGGCAAAAAAAGTGGAAACAATAGTCGAATATTACCTAACCATTTTGAGATGTTACTGCAATTGTTATAGGTAATTGGTTTTTGCTAACCTTGAAAATCAATTGACCAATTGTACCTGTTGCAATTTTTTTATTGATTCGACATTTTGTTTGGAATTTACTTGTTCAAATTTTGAATTAATGTCCTTCCAATTTTAGTATAAATGATCGAAAATGATCATGGTAAATAAGTTGGACAGTTCTTTCCAGTAGTGAATCACATAATTTCGATGTTTTCAAAATTCTTATAAAATGTCAAAAATGAAGCCAATTATCTGTAATTTTGAATAACATTTTCAAAATAATTTTAAGGTTTTCAATCACTTTGGATGGTGTGGTCGGGGAACGGGTTATAGACGACGTTATATTACATTTAATTACTAATTTTATTCGTGTTTCTTAGAAACTCAGTTAAAATCAATTTTCGCTAATTTGTCGCTGAATTGAGTATAAAATTAATAAAACAGAGAGAAAGCAATAAAATGAATATTAGAGATGAGTGGGGGAGAGAAGGGAGAGGTGGGAGAGGGAGACGGGAGAGAGTGAATTAGTGATACTCTGTGACAATCAATTTCTAGTTAAGAATGAAAAGTCTGAGTCATGTCATGTCATGATCCACACAATTATTGTTATTTCAATCAAATATTTATTATTTTCCAATACTTTTTTAATAAAATGTTGATCAATATGAGGGGCCATACAGTGGTCGCTCCCCTCATATGTGTGTCACAACTTTGTAAACTGCGAACACATAATAACATGCATTTGAATAGCATTTCATTAATTATTTATTACTCTATTCTAATGAAATTAATTTATTTACAAAATAACATAAATTCAATTTTATTGCCTGAAAAATATTAACGGTAATTTATAACCTTGCTAAGTGTTTATTATCCATCTCAATCGTTAAGTTTAAATTCGTTAAATTTCTTCCAATGAATAATTTGTTATTATTTATAATTAATACGATAACATTGAATACGAATTTGTAAAACAAAAAAGGTCTAGCTAATTCAATTTCTAATTAAAACGTGCATGACACATGTTTGCAGGGCTGGCACAACACATTGATGGAGAATCCCCTCTCTTTCTAACACAAATATTCTGTCTTTAAAATGGGAGGGCCCCACCCTTCTAATGATTAGATTCATTTTTTCTTTACCTGAGAGTATGTTTTCTCCTCAAACTTATTTGATAGGAAAATGTCCTTGGCCAATTCTAATTGTGTCTAAATTAAGAACAACTATTCTATTGAATATTGAAATGACAGTACTTTCCTTAAGTCATTTCCTTGTGTTTTGGGTAATTGGGTTACAATACATACAATATATCAGTGTTTGCGAGCAAAGAATCGGATGTCTCTCTTGTCTGCCTCTCTAATGGTTATCTTCTGGACTGCCATTAACTTTATGACAGATTTATTGTTTCTTTGCTTTTAATCTGAAACGCAATTATTTCTTTGATTTTATTTGTTTTTCTCATAAATAGCGAACTGTTTTTTACTTAACATTTGAGTCGAATTTGGATTAATAGCGATCAGAGAATAACTGACAGATCTGTGCCTTCACTTAGAGTTTGACAGAAATTGAGTCGATTTAAGTGTAGAACTCATAGACTCTAATAAACCCTAAATTGAGTTCAATTTGGAGCAAAACGTTGAGTTTTGGCCCAATTTTGTGAAACGCGAATCACAATCACAATGGAAATTATAGGCAATACCCAAAAGTATAATTTCGAGTGTGCAGGGGTTGTAACGATTTAATGAAATGAATATTCAGGTTCACATTACTTGACTCTCACATTCATTATCTTTGATAATCATTAGATATTCGGAACCCGTCCTCTAATTTATTGATTTTTGTTGCCATACATTAGTTTTATTGAACATAACTTTAATGTAAATTAGAATTAAGGGAATTTCACTATTGTTTTGTTGGGTCCGTTACCTAACCAACCCATGGAGTGATGATAATGTCAAATATCAAACACCCGAACCTTTTTTCATTTTGACTGAAAATTTCGTTTGTCTTTCATTAGAAAACATTTTATTCATTATTTTTTGTCAATTTATGCAAAAATTTTAATTAAAATAGTATTTTATCGGCAAAAATAAAGTTTGATTTAATCTAAAGAGTAATTTAGTGCAAAAAAGTGGATCCATTTGATCGTTATTTCGATTCTCAGGTTATTTAGCACTTGCTTTAGACTCCATTCCGCCAAACAATGGGTTGTTCCCAATCTAAGTCTGCCATCAAACTTACCGATGAAGACGTCGAGTTTCTCAGACAAAATACCAGTTACTCTGAAAAAGAGATAAGAGACTGGTATAAGGGATTTCAAGTAGACTGTCCCGATGGAAGGCTGGGCAAGGACAAATTTATGGAAATTTACCAGGGATTCTTCAAAGGGGGTAACCCAGAAAAGTTCTGTGAGCATGTCTATCGAACTTTCGACGAAGATGGCAACGGATCCATTGACTTCAAGGAGTTCCTCCTGGCCATAGGGATAACGACGAGCACCAGCCCCCGCGAAAAGCTTAAGTGGGCCTTCAAAATGTATTCCACTCTTATTTCTGTTATTCTGTTCCCCAATTGATTCTGAATTTGTGCTCAGGTATGACATCAATAATGACGGTTCCATAGAATTGGATGAAATGACTAAAATTATTAAAGTAAGCACTCATTAACTCATTCTATTGTTTTAATTCACCCTGATCACTTTATCGATCACTTGAACTGTCAAGTGAGTGGCAAGTGGGATCAGCTTGCTCAGTCAGTGCTCACACTCTTTGAGTCTCTGTTGAATTTCATTTCCAATCCCTGATTCTGATACTTGCTCATTAAGCTGAAGTTGTATTAGCTGAAATAACTATATAACCTTGCTCATTCATTGCTCCATCAATTCAAACAATAGTTTTGTTTTTTTATTGAAAGACTCGATAAATATTTTATTGATTTGAATACTAATATCAATTAACAAGATTAATGAAATAATCGATAGGCTCTGCACGAGATGTTAGGCGAAGAGGCAGACGTTCTCGAAGGAGAGGAGGCAGCCCTCAGAGTGAAAGATATCTTTCAGAGAATGGACGCCAACAACGACGGAAAAATATGTTTAGAGGAGTTCCTCGAAGTCTGCAATATTGACGAGGGATTGGCCAAACTGTTATCGCTTTCGGGCGACGCTTAATGTCTATGTCTTCTGTCATTCCGATCATCGTTTGCGCACATCATTCACTCCATTGACTCCATTACTACTCATAACTATTGGCATTCGTAGACCAAAACTAAACTTCCATTCATTAGATATAAGTTATAAGCTTTTCATCGGAATAAAAGTTAATTTAAATCTATTTTCTATGGATTTACAGTATTTTAATCGTATTCTTGTTGTCTCTTATATACTGTTTTTTTGAAAAATTCGTTTATATTTCGGATTGTTTTCGAATTTCGAAATCTATGTTATATTATATGATATGATATACCGATCATGACTTGACTTCTCCACAATAATTGTCTCTCTGTTAAAAAGCCGTCGAATTTCTTGGGTTTAAAGACTTAATTAAATGGTTTTAATTGAAATCAAATCAAAATCTCAGAATTTGTTTCTTTTTCTCCAATTTGTAGAACAAATAAATTAATTTTAATGGGAAAACAAAACAGTAAATTAAAACCGGAAGTGTTGGCGGATCTCAGGTCAAACACTGAGTTCACTGAGGCTGAGATACAGGAGTGGTATAAAGGCTTTCTCAAAGACTGTCCGAGTGGTCACTTGAGTATCGATGAGTTCAAGAAAATCTATGGTAACTTCTTTCCTTATGGGGACGCCTCGAGGTTTGCCGAACATGTTTTCAGAACTTTTGACGCCAACGCCGACGGGACCATCGATTTCAGGTTTGTATTGACTGAGACTCTCTCTCCTCTAATTTGTGAGCTCTTTGATTGTGTTTAGAGAGTTTTTATGCGCTCTGTCGGTCACATCCAGAGGCAAATTGGAACAAAAGCTCAAATGGGCTTTCAGCATGTATGACCTGGATGGTAATGGCTTTATCAGTAGACAGGAAATGCTAGAAATAGTCACTGTGAGTACATTCACTAAAATTTACAAAAGATTTTGATTCAAATGATAGCTATTTGTTTGAAATGACATTTGAATAAACAATCGAAACAATTGTTTAGAATTCTATGTTTTGTTTGAATGGAAAGCAATGAAAAGAATTTGTTTATATCACTACAAAAGGCTATCTATAAGATGGTGGGCTCTGTCATGAAAATGCCTGAAGACGAGTCCACTCCCGAGAAACGAACGGACAAAATATTTCGTCAAATGGATACCAACGAAGACGGAAAGCTATCACTGGAAGAGTTCATCGAAGGGGCCAAAAGTGATCCCTCTATAGTACGTCTACTTCAATGTGATTCTCAAACGTGATATTTATCGATAAAACCAATGGTTGGACAAATCGAGACCTTACATGACATTAATTAACACCAATTACTGCTCTACAGCACAGCACAGTATTTCAAATATTCTGCTTAAGGCCTAAAAAATTTGTTTAATATAAACCTATTTGAAGACAATATATTGGAAATGCTTTGAATTCTCTTCTCTGAAAACAACCGATTCTTTCCCACAATATTTACAGAATATGTACTCTCTTTCGATTATATTATAGTCAGTCAAACCTCCTGTGCCTCACATTTGTATAAATTATACACATTATTACACATCAATTGTGAGAATGTTTTTCAATTAAATCTATAAAATCTATAATAATCTGAGAAAAATTCAATATTTTTCTGTCATTTTTATCGATTTTCAGTGAAAATAATATCAAATTATAAACAAATTGTAAGAAACACCGAAAAACTAGTCATTGATTTTAAGCTCTTTTCTCTAAATCTATTTAATGTTGGAATCAATTCCTAATATTTTTGCTAAAAAACGTCAACTTCTGAGTCAAAGCTAATAACGAAAAACGATTAAAATGTTATTTGTTTGCAACGAATGCTGAGAATAATAAATGAAAACATTGTTTATAATTATAAATAAAATTTATTTAAAATACTTTTTAAGATTCACACAAACTATTGTTTAATTGCCATAAAAATAAATTTCATTTAAAATGATTTGAATCTAATTTTTGGCAAAACTTTGAGCAAAAGAGAAGAACCGAAAACAAAAAAACACGAATAAAACCAAAAACTTTTTAAAGTACTCAAGTTTTTTATCTTTAGAGTCATAAAGAATTTTCTGAGAATCAGAGACGGCCTCCGATTGATGGGCGAACCAATCATGAAGTGCTTACCGGTGCCAATGATCTCGACGTCAATCATTTGTCCCAAAAATAAAGTGTCTTTTGGGACGAGTATTTGTTCATAGAATTGGTTGTGTCCGACGTAATACTGTTTATCGCGTGACTCCTCTGTTACCAGAACTCGTTCTGTGTCTCCAAGTCTTTTCTCATAGGGTTTATATGACGCGAATAATTCACTCAAAGCCTTTGTTCGCTGTTTTACCTTAAAATTAAAAACTATTTTCAATATAATATTCAAAAATTTGGTTAACAGACCTCAGTATTGGGTATTCGTCTCATTTGCGCGGCGGGAGTGCCCGGACGGGGATAGAACTGGTTTATAAAAAGAGAGGGAAATTTGTACTTTTCCACCAATTTGATGGTCTCTTCAAAATCGTGAACAGTTTCTGTTGGAAAACCACAGATGATATCCGTCGCTATTGTTATGCCTTTAACTCTAATTAATTCAATTCTATGAGTTATTCAGAATATATTTTATAGATCTATACTTTGATTTAAGAAAGTCAACGATTCGACAAAAGTCTTCACAACAATACTCTCTCTTCATTTCCATGAGAACAGAATCACTGCCGGACTGAACCGGAATGTGAAGAAATGAATAGATTTGAGGACGAGATAAGATCTGAAACAATAAATTAATTATTCTTTGCTTGAAATAGGGTTCAGATAACTCACGTCTGCCATGGCTTCCAAATGTTCCAAAATATAGGGAGGGTTTGTCATCCCTTTCCAATCAAAATGTAATAAATCGAATGAAAAACAAATTGATTCAAACGATTATTACCTAATCTGAGTCTACAATCTTCAGGTATAACAGGTATTAACGCAAACATGAGTTCCGGCAAATTAGTGCCAATATCTCTGCCATAAGCACCGGTGTCTTCACTGGTCAGCCAAATCTCTTTGACTCCCTCTTCAAACGAGTTTTGGGCTCTTTTGACAATATCTTTGAGGGGATAACTGCCTAACTTTCCCCTCGCGTGTCGTGTCTTACAATAAGTACTGAAAATTGGCAACAAATCAATGAATTGATACCAAAAAAGCCAATCATTTGTACCATTCATTCAGACATCCGGTGGATATCGATATGATTTCAATTAATGGATTTCTTCTCACTTTCGGCATATGAAGCGAAGAGCCGCCGGTTTTACGTTTGCCGTCTCTTTTGATTCCTAAAAGTCTGACTACATTTCCCTTAAGGGTTTCCTCAATCACTTCAACGCATCGATCGATTTGTTGGACACCAATAACACTCAAACCGTGTAAATAATCGGCTTTTGGTGCCGATTGGGGGACACACCCCGAGACTACTACTCTTTGACCAGCGTTAAGCCCTTTAAGTACTTCATTGCGGAAATGATCTTCGCTCGGGTTCTTGACTGTACACGAGTTCAGAAGCAATAGATCCGCATTTTTCTGTTCTGAGATCAATTGGAAGCCATAGCTGTGCAGAAGTCCTGCCATATATTCCTCATCACTGCTGTTATGAGCGCATCCCCACGTCTTAATGTAAATACGATATTTATTCGGGAGGAATGAATCCACTCTAATGTCATCGATGGATACGACATCCTTATCATTCAAATGGTGTCCATTTATTGTCTCTGAATTTCGAGAACTGTTTTGAGACTTTTTGCGAACTCTTGCGATGACTTCATTACGATTTGGTCGTAAAGCAGTTATTTCTTGTTTACCAATGTCTTCAATGTCTTCAATGTCTTCAATGTCATCAATAGATGTCATTATCTCTGTCCGCTTGAAATCACATTATTTTCAATCAAATTATTGTTTATTTTTTTTACAGATATTTGTTTTTATTAACTTTTCTGCAAAAAATAACACAAAAGCTGTGAATTATTCAAATAAAACGTAACGTTATTAAAGGGGTTGACATCCAATCAATAAACGCAATGTTGTTATTTTGTCCCCCATTTTCATATTGGGCTCAAATGAAAGTGAGTTTTATTTAGTTTCAAATATTTGAAACTTGCAAAATTATTCTGTTCAACATTAATAAATTCAAAGTTGGTTTGATTAGTCATGGTGGTTTCAAATTTTTATACTTGAGAGTCAAAACTAGAATGAAGTTTGAAAGGAAATGATTTAAACTTTGAACTTATTTGTGATATGATAGGGACGTCATTAACACTAAACGATGATTTCGTAGGCTTTCAAGAAACAGATACAACACAACCAACATATTTATCATAAATTTTTAAAATCAAAGCTATTCAGTGTTATTGTCATTGTATTGAATAAAATTATATTTAATTTAATTGAAGTGAAGTATTATTTATTAAATTAATTGTTAATAATTCGAATAAAAATGAAATAAATGCACGAATTTTATGTTGAGGTTTACGTGTATTTAGTGTTT
>JAQGBD010001389.1:0-16430 GCA_034698165.1 Punctoribates punctum | reverse complement strand
GAACGCCCCCAGGTGGGCTCGAACCACCAACCTTTCGGTTAACAGCCGAACGCGCTAGCCAATTGCGCCACGGAGGCGATGTGTTACAGCTCTCACACACTTGAGGTGAAGCTTTACTCCGACTGATGTGTTAACAGTTGACTCATTCCTCGCATACAAATAGTCAATAGTTTTCAACCATATCTCCTATAAGTTGTCGCATGAGTTCTGATATTTATATAATATAGCAAGGTAACCAAACTTAGTGAATCTCTGAATCTATTTCTTAATACATTTTAAAGGACTATTTGTGAACTAAATGAGAGTTGAATTCAAGTGACGACAAGTTTTGTATTAAATTAGTTTAATTGCATTTCAAAGAGTTTTGAAGACAGAAAATGTATGAAAAGTATTCTAATGTCACAAAAATCTATCAAAAGTTAAAAGTTGTATAAAAAGGAAGAAAATGTTTCATTTGTTTGAGTAAAAGCTCTTAAAACGTTTGGACAGATTGTGTTTCCTGTAGTTAACGCCAATAGCGATGTCAACGATATTAGAGCCCAAGAAGTAATCGGCGGACACAATGTTTGCACAGTTAGGCCACCGATCATTGAACCAATTCATGAATAGACTGTTTGTCTGTTCTGCCAATGCTCTCAAACTTTTATATTTTAGAGACAACACTCCCTGAGTGGTTGGTGTCATCTCAGCCATAGCTGACCGCAAGGTATACATGTTATCGGTGCACAAATATTCTTCGAAGTATTTGATAAGTGGCTCCAACTCGTCTTTTTGGGGCCACTGGTGGCGAACATTTGGCCACAAGAACTCATTGACAAAATATTTTCGTTTATCCATTTCGAAGCCAATCAATACTCTCTTGTTTTTGCGGATCAATTCGTTTATCTTAACGCCATATCCGAGACTTGAAAAACAAAAACACTTTCTGTTAATAACTTCTAATAAACGATTCAATTATTAACGCAAATCAAAACATTTGATCCCATTTATGAAAACATCAGAAAACCTATGAAATAATATTTCCGTTCAATGGATTACCGCTTCAGAAAACATCTCACAAATAATGATTGTAAAGAGGGATCGGTTTCTCTACTCAGTTGTCTATTCAGTTCTCTTTTCCTAATTTATTATTCATATATAAATGTATTTTTTTACAATACCTGAAAGGAATCATCAAATCCTTCAATTCGGAGGAAATCACTTCAAAGAACTCTTTGAATCTATTTTTGAGAATTTGATTATCTTTGATATCAATGAATCCGTTAACAAATCGATGGAAGTCAAAGATCACAATCTCTTTTGGCGCCGCTTTTAAGAAATCCCTGACCTGTGCGGCCGCTGACTTCAAAGTGAGCTCAGTTCTGAATAGATCATGCACAATCCAAAGCCGTTCGTTATGTCCGCTCACATTATAATAGCCAACTCTCATATCCAGATATCTGATTCCGTAAACAAGTTGATTGAAAATGGTTTCATCCTGGGTGATTGTGAACAGCTTTATGACTAGAATAAAGTTAAGTGAAAATTAATTTCAGGAAAAGTTCAGGTTTTGAATCACTTCCCACTAAAGACATGTCATTACAACTTATCATTAAATAGTAGTGAAAACTCTTACTTAAATTGAATTAGTTTTATAATCTATGAAAAACTCAAATCAGGCGTATATTCCAATGAATTTCTCGTTTGAAAACATACGAAACAACTTAAAGAAATCCATTTTCATAGAAAAGAATTTTCTATCGAAAGCCTATTCTATTGATTACTGAATGAGAGTCAACTGACAGCCAATTGGAAGTCTGGATCACTGATATATAAAGAACTAGTATTGAGTAATATTCTTACAGTCGTGTATAGAATCTGTGGTCCATTTTTCATAACTGCCGGCGTCATGAGTGCCCGGAATCATAATCGAGGGCAGTGTCTGTTCTCCAATCACTGAAAGACTATTTTGCATCCAAAACGGGTTGTTTTTAATACAATTTTTAGCCAAAATTTTACTGTTATGAACATAAGCGACGAAATACCCCATACATTGTTGAGTCAATTTTCCGGTCGCGAAGTTCCTATACGGGTATTGAACACCAGTCCTAAAATACAATCAAATTTTGTTAAAAAGAGATTTGAAAAAACGTTGAAAACAATTCTGTATTGAATTGAATTCTTTTTGTAAACATTTGTGTTTTGAGAGAAATTCAAAGTAAACTTGGCTCACAAAAAATTTCCATTTGATCTGGAATTGACGTCAACTCTTTTGATAGGACCCGAATCATCTGTCGGGTCGTCTGTGAAGAGACCGACCCAATCGTTTTGATTGCTTTTAGGAGCGTTTCTCCAATGAATTTCAATATTTCTCTGAGTGGTCTGATTTGCTAATGGATTCACTGTCAGCCAAACCTGTGTCTGCACCTGACCTTAAACATGAACGAGAGAAGAATCAGGGACAAATACAAAAACAAAACCAAAAACAAATAAAACTAATGGAAAGTAAATATTTTTAAAACGGTTTTGATTTACCCGCAATCAAATGGTCTTCAAAAAACATCAGACGTAATACCAAGAATATGGGAAAGAAATTCATTTTCACGATTTTGTTCTTGTTCTTGTCCTTGCACAAAATCAAATCAATTCACATAAAAAATTTGCTCATTTAACAGATGTTTTCAGATTATTATTAATTCAATTCATTAAATAATAAATAACTGAAAAACAAATTCAAGGGTTGATTGTTAGCCACGAGTTGATAGGCAGTGCCAACACTTCGAAATCGATTCGCACAGAATAGTCAACAATTAAATACTAAAATCATTCTGTGCTGTGAACTCATATTTGAATGAATGAGAAAAATAACAAATGAAATGAAAAGATACCAATTCTTTAGCTGTTATTGTCTTTAGTGTAGTGTTAATAGTCGAGGGAATTAAGTAATTGTTATTAGTATCAGATCTAAAGCGAGAATAAGATGTGAAAGGAGCGGATATTTGCACAGCCGGTGACTTTCACTCCAACACAGAGTTACACAAACGGCTAAATATCAATTCAACAAAAGGTTTGATAGAATGCGGAGAAAAATAACGAGTTATGCAAACACTCTATCAATCGATAGAGCCGTACATCAGAACAAAACAATATTTTGCATTCAATTACACGTCTTTTGATGACTGAATGGCAAAAATGACATTTTTTGTTAAAATAATTGCTTTGTTTTTCGCCTCATTTATTCTTCTGTTGGAAATCTTTATATTTTGAGATACAAAGAGCGATAAAATTGCCTCAAAATATATGTTTGATCACAACTTTTTATAAGAATTCTGTTTAAATTCTTAGAAACAAGTTTTTACTCCATTTCTACTTTTGTTTGGAGTTTATTCATGAGATAAGACATTTCGAAGTAATTATTCTTTCGCTGAAATCATGGCTTCATTCCAGTAGTAAAGACCCTGAGCTTTCAATCACGCTTTTTAGGTGATATGAGGTAAACCAATATCATTGAATCAAATTTCTAAAAAAGACATTCATTTCAATTGATGGATGACCATGCCAAGTTTCACTAGTCTCAGAATTGTAAGTGTAACTGAACTTTTACAGTTGAAAGAACCTCGGTTATAAACTTTTAAAGAGAATTTGAACCATGAATGAAACCAAGTGTCACAAAAATAAACATCCAAATGAATAGAAACTCGAGGAAAGCCCTTTCGAAAGTACTCTACCAATAATTGAGTTCAATAAGAAGCCATCAGTCGATCCCAAAGGGCAACGATTTTCAGAAACAACTCGTGATCTCGAAAATTAGTGACTAATTCTCTGTTTTTTCATTTCAATTATCCAATGGAGGAGTTATGGGAACCAATTGAAAGCTCTTCAAATTGTTCAATATCTCAATAAACACTATCCGAGGTATTTTCGTCATTATATTTTGATTATCTCATATGACATCCAATTATTTTATAATTAAATGAGTGATTCCCAGAATACTCGTTATATTCAAATGTATTTCACTTTTTTTATTTAAATCTAATTTCATTAGTTCACAAAAATAATTAAATTGAACAAGCATCATAATAACCAATAATAACCGGTTGACGTTATTTGACTGAAAGTTGGATTCCAATTTGATAAGCCTAATTCCAGGACCAAGTTCAGTTTGTGAGACATGAATTTTCAATTTACTCACATATTCTACAGTTATTTTTAATTCAGAATAAAAATCGTAAAGAATTGTAGACAAAACTCAATATAATTATAAAACTAAAAAACATTTGTCTTCAAATTCAAACGAAACCAAAGAAATGAAGAAAATTATTATAAATTCTGATAATTCGAAACTCAACTCAAGTTTTCAATTTCAAGAATCGCCTAAACTTTAACTCAGTGATGATCATGAGTGGGCTCATCTGTCACACACACACTTTACAGGATCCAATAAATCATTTTGTTAAAATATCTTGATCATCTTTAAACAGTTGACAACAATTGGTTTCCTTAGTAATACTCTTATTCCTTTACCTTGAAATTTATATAAACCAGATTTGGTCTTCGTTACGGACTTCAGAGTGATTAGGGAAAGGAAAGTCCATTCTATGCTTGTTTTGACCAAGCTCAGCCAACTATAATTAATAAGATTGAGTCATTTTTGATGCAAATTCAAAATATGTTATTTTCGTTTAACACATTCCCTCGACTTCTGGCCAAGGGATTTGTTGATTTGTTGTTGCTCTTGTACAAGTGGGTGATTTCTTAGTATTTAAGAGGACAGGATCGGGGAAACGAAAATATCCTGATATAAATAGTAGAAATAGATAGTAGAGAATAAATCGAATTGAAAACGACATTCGATATCATGACTTATACTCTTGTTATATATATTTCAATTGAAATAACATTTTTATTTAAAATCATATAAAATATTTTCAGTTTTCAAAGGCATTAGTTTTCACTTTATATGACACAATGATTTGTGATATCAGTATTGAAACCTCTGCTCAAACAAAATGCAAAGAAAAAAATTATGGCTCCGACTCCTTCAGGAAACCGACGAATTCAAACAAATTTTGTCGAAAGTTAAGCCAATTTTTGAAATTTATTTGTTTTTATGAAATCAAGATTTTTTGCGCAACAAAACAAGTAAATGATTTTTCTTCAAAAGTTTTTTAGAAGAATAGGTTTTGAAGACTAAAGCGATTTATTGAAAGATACTTTAGATGACAAAACATTCAATTAAATCAAAATACGATTTATTATCACTTTTACGTCAACACCTATTCAAGCGATTTGTGTATACATAGAGAAAAATGTTTGCAATAACTCCTCTAATAAGTCGTTTTAGGCCTCAAATCAATAATTAATTTTTTGTGTGCATTAACTCTGATGTCGTTTATATTGCAGTTGTGTTTGATTTTCTCTATTATTGCCACAATATATCACTCTTATCCATAAAATTCATTAAAAGTATTTAATTTAAATCCAATTTTAATTCAATTTGTTATAAATTAGATTACTTACCGAATATATCAATACTTGTTATGATTCATAAGTAAGATATTTATTAATCCGTTGTTTTTATTCAAGTTAAATTGCATAATTAGCTTATTGAGGATTATCACGGTCATTTTCTCAGAAAGTTCTGGTCAATAAGGCTGACCCCAATCTAGGTCATTCACAATTGTAGATACTGTGAAATACTAGACGAAAAGTCTAATAACCTGGACATTTATACACTGACTTGTGAGTTAAATACATGTACTAGGTCAAATACTAGGAATAAGATGATAATCTTGATTAGTTCGTTGAGTCATTAAACAATTTCGATCAATTGATTGGTCCGTTTCTCATAAATCTATTCCTAATCTCTGTTTTCAACATTCGGTCAACAATTCAGTCGATACTTAAATCTTTTTTTCAACAAATTGTGTCTCAAATTATGAGACAATAATTGGAATATTCTCTTCAGTGACACAACACTTAGCTGTCTGTCCATAGACTGAAATAAACACAAAAGAATTTATCGACCAAAACAATCGGTCGAATGACCTTGTTTCAATTGTGAAAATTAGAAGAGTTACACATATTATTAACCATTTGATTAAATTTCTTGATTTCCTTCGAGAGTTCGAGAATAGACAATAATAAGAACTTAAAGAATATTCTGGTCTACTAATGATTATCTTGCAAAAATTTATTCAAATGAATGATAAATAATTTTTGTTACAGAAAAAGAGCAATTTTATTAATATTTGGTTAAAATTTGATAATAATATTAATATTGATTAATAAATTAGAATCACTTTAACAATAACACTGATAGACATCTGTTTAACGTTAATTATATGCAATACTTAAACATAAGATTTGAATCTAAGATACAATTTTTGCCAAAAAATATGAGTAGTTATTAAATTGTCGACCAATTGTGGTATTCATCGCTTTTTCCGACCAATGAATTGTAAGCATTTGATATTTGCATTTGGAATACAAATCCTGGAAAAGAAGTGGAATTTCATGAATAATAACAATGAATTCATAATTTTCTTGGTGTTTGATATTCGGCTGAGAGAAGATCGCAGCAAAAGATGCAATTATTGAATAAAATGCATGCCTTCTGGCGTTCAATGCTTTTAAGCTTAAAAATTGTTTTTTCATTTCATTCGGAGAATAGTTTTGCGCTTTAATAGAGTTTTAAAGATAATTAAGTGAATGATATGACGATAATTAAGCCAAACCCATAACCGCCTGATTAATAGACATGCTTTAAATAACTAAATGTTGATAGTGAATAGCTTGATCAAATTGTGATCAAATAGTGATCAAAAGCAACCGTCACCTAAAGCTCGGATATATTCCATTCCATTACAACATTTATAATAAATAATTCTTACAAATGTTCCGCTAATTTCTCATTAATTAAAATAATGTTTTTGTTTTGTTTAATGGATTATATAATCGTCTGTTAGAGGTGTCTGTGCCTATCGGCCGGGGTTTCTGCCGCCCGGTCTTAGAAAATCCTGGCCGAGGCTTTCAAGGACCAAATGGTTATTCTCACAGTCGGCCGCAGGCAAACCTGATAAGCATTTGGACACTCTCTTTGGTAAACTCTCTCTAAGCAAGCCTTTTCTGTAAAACAACAAGGGGAAATCTTTCGTTAATAGAGTAATTCAAATATTTACTTACATTTTAAATGTCGACCAATTGATAAACCATTGAATTTAGCTCTCAATAGGTTTTTGTTCAGACATTAGTAATGAGACACAGAATAATGTTTTGACAATTCATTAGAAAAGAATTTGTATTCAAACAATGCATTGAATAAAGGGATCAAAAGTGGGACTTATTTCTAATCATAAGACGGGTAAGAATTTGCAAATTAATTGCAGGAAAGGAAACAATAAGAATAGAACGGAGTTGACTGTTGACTAGAGGCAATTAGTGGGAACGAGGGTGGGCTGGCAGTGGGGATGTTCTCAGTAACTGGTCAACTGGCACAGGTATGGCCGTATTTCTCTTTCTTCTTCCGGGCGAGTGAGTGGACTCCCAGAAACGCCTGGCATTCATCGCTGATATTAAATCTTTGAAATCGCAGTTATGAGTCATTCCGGCGTTAATGTAGCAGGTTCTTTTCCTAGTAATGGTTCAATCGTAACAACAATTCAATTATTACAACAATTCGTAACAATTTATTATCACTTCACTCAAACCAATAATTAATTATTTTTTATATAAATCTTAATTAACTCTAAACAAATGCATATTATTCGTGGAAAAGTTATTTGTCCTTGATTCTACAAATTAGTATTACCTAATATGCATTTTTCGTGGAAATCTGACATTTCATTGAGATTTAATCATGGTAATTCGTTTGATCACATTGTTTACTCTTTGGTTTTAATCAACAAATCAAATATAAGGCAATCAAAAGTTTAATTTGGAGTCAAATATCTTCAAATAAAACTCGAATTAAAGGTTAAATCAATTCAATCAATGAGTCAATGGATATGATCTTGAAATGAGGCACTCTATGAGGCTCTGGTAGACCAGTGCTGGCAATGAATTAATTGTGTTATTATTTTTGTTATGATTACAATAAAATTCATTGACTAATGAAATATCCAATTAATGGATGAATTAATTTGATTGAAAACTATTTGATTCAAACGTTTGCTATAAAAATAGAGTAATAAATGTCTAACAAATAGTCTGAGAGATAGAGTCGTATCCAAGAAGAAGAAGAAAACATAATATCGATGATAATCATTGATATATTTTGGGCCAAAAACCAATTTATTTTGATTGCTTACACATTATTTGTTGAATCGCTTTTACGTAAGTAGTGTTCGGTTATCGCCTCAGATAATCAAAATTAATATAATATATAAGTGTATAACAAATTAGTTCTTATCTATGACTATAACAATGACACACAATATAAGAGACAATACTTTTCAACACAAATAGTCAACAGTTTTTCAGGTTTACAAATGTTTTTCAACATTCAATTTCTTGCCTCAAAACCTATTGTCAACCATTAAGTCGTCTATTATTCACAATTTCTATAAGAATTACAACGAATTTATTGAAGTTTTAGGAAAAAACCTTTCAGTCGTATGTTTTTGTATTAAAACTTTCCATTCAATGATCGTGTCTTTGATTAAAAGATTAGTTTTCAAACATCAGAGACTATTCGTTGAATTTTCTCATTTCTAAAATCCCTTTAGAATAAGATCGAAGAATAATTTTAAAATGGGTTAGAAAGTGATTTCTAACATTTAAATTGAATTAAACTTGGTTCGTTGGCTCACAAATTGTGGACAACCAAGTGTGATGGACAACCAATACTGGTCTAAATTATTTGAGCTCAGCTTAGCATGGCAATTTAACAAAAAGCTTGTCTTTTAAATGATAGAAATTTTGCTAATTTATTCAAAAATCATAAAAAAAATGATCAAAATATGTATAAGTTTACAATAATCTTAGAATAATGATCAAAATACAAATGCAAGACTATCCTGAAAATCCAAATCCGACTTTTCCTTTGAAAAACAGAAAACTAATAAAATTGTCGATAATTGGGGCAAAAATAGATACTCAGAAAAAATATTGTCATCAGTAAAGAAAAAGAAAGGAAAAAGTGATTAAATTAAATATTATTGCTTTTCACTAAAGTGTTGATAACTTTTAGGATAACTTTATTCGTGAGTTCACACAAACAAACGTTTCGTCCATTTATTTGAGTTATTGTTTTTGAGAAAAAGAAAAAAAACACGAATTCTATAAATAGAAGATATTATGGGATTTGTTTCTCATTTCAATAATCTTCTGACCATTTCCTGTAATACCAAATACAGTATATTTAAGGGCAACTCAATGACTACAACCTATTTCTCGGAATATTGAAATTAACCAGGCTACTTTCCCTTTACTACTTAAGTTTCTATTGTAATATTTTTGATTGGATTTCCAATAAGAAGATTATTTAGATTGAAACTGAACCTGGTGCATTTAATTTTGATTTGTGTTTATAAAGGATGAAATTGGAACAGATTTGCTAGACATTGCTAGAAACCCCCTTGATCTTGAAAATGTTTGACATTGTTTGTAACATTGTTCAGGGTTAAATCACTACTATTATAAAAATGTTTTCATTGCTTTGAAATTGAATTTTGAAAATTGATTTATAAAATCAAATAAATTGAAAAATTCTATAAAAATTATAAATCGAAAAATATCTACAGAACTGTAGTTTAGAGTCAATTCATTGTCTGATAATTCAATGTTTTTTTAATTCAACGTTTCATTTGTGGCCATATTTGAAGAATTTAATGGCAATACTCGCCATAGAATTGCTTCAATTATTTGAGTCATTCAAAGAGTTTATAAATTATTAAAAATCAAAGTGAAAGCAATCGATTGTCAAATGTAGGCTGACCAGAACTCCTTGATTATCAAGGATTCTCCTTGATTTGGGGGTCTGGAAGGGCCTCCTCGATTAGGTCAAACAAGGATAGGTAGAGCTCCTTGATTTGAATTCCTTAAAATTCTATGAAATTTCACTGAAAATCAGAGAAAATTTTGCATCACTTTTATTGAAATCTATTATACTTTTACCAAAAATAAATTTATGTTAAAGTTTTTTGCTTGATACTAGAATTATAATGCCCTGTTGTGTTAAAATACTCCTATTTTGCCAGATAATTTCATGAATTTTAGTGAAAAAAATTTAAAAAGCTAAAAGTTCTGAAAATCTGAAAAATTATAATATAAATCCGTTGAGTTTTGTCGCCCCCTCCTTGATTCTCCTGGATTTTTATATGGACACTCCTTGATTGCGAGAAAACCATCTGGTCAGCCTAGTCAAATGTGTGACTTATGTGACTTCCCAACAATTTTTAGGTCTATAGTTTAGACTATAGACTCTATACCCGTAATAGAAATCTATAATTTGATAGTATTTTAGTTAAATTCAATGAAATGTTAGCAAAAATTTAGTTGAATTCTCAGATAATTCTTATTTTTCTATCAAAATATTATCGTTTCCTCAAAACCTATTTCAAGTTACATTAGAAATCAATTTAATTATTATTAATTAATTGATATTTTATTATTAAATAAGGCCTTTTCTATTGAAGATGAAGTTCTATTGAAGTGATCTTGATAATAAAATTGAATTTTGATAAAACTTAGAAAATAAATGCAATACTCACTGAAATCTCTCCAATTTATTATCCAAAGCGTCCAAAACATTCCTCAGGTATCGAATGTTAGCCCTCTTTGACATAATTCCTCTCAAATAATCTAAACTGTAAGACAAATGAGAGAATTTAGTTGAGATACATGTATTACCTTGGTATTGAATCAACAGAATAAAAACCACTTGAAACCTTAAACCGATCAAGTTAAATCTGTTTGTTGCTTATTAGCGTCAAATGTTTCTAATTTGGTGTAAATTGAATCCTTGGTTTTATTTCTCCTTATTATTATTTATTATTAGACTTGAATACTTGAATATTCTCTGTAGTTTTACCAAGAATTAAACAAGATCACTTATTTTCTTATGTTTATTACGTCAGAAAATTCATTGAAATTCAAATTTCTTCAAATGTAATGGTGTGCTCTCAGGAGGAATATTGACACAAACAAGATTAACCTAGATTGACATGATTGATTTATCTAATTGGAGTGGGTAGTAAATGAGCTTGATCCTTCTATTTAAAGGCAATTCGATTGGAATTATTATATGTTTTGATCAGAAAAGTCATTCATATTTTGATAAATATGTGAACCATCTGTTGATTCACACATTGTTTTCTCCATTGAATTCATTGATAAATATATCCACGAATTGAATGATTCAATCAATTCTTTAATGCGATTACTAAACAAATTTTCTTTATTTGTCGCTTATTTTGATTCATTGAAATAATTTTGTCAATAATTTATCGAAACATAGGTTTGTATTCAGTCTTTGTTGTGTTTGTTAGAGTCATTTCTAGTCAGTAAACCACAATAAGCAATAAGCAAGGTGACTCCATAAATAATAGACGGCTTCCGACTTCCTATCTGAGAATGAAGTCGAATTTGTGCTCTTGCTCAAAATTAGAATATACCTGGTCTACACTCGACTTTTGATCTGACAAAATGTTAAAATAAAGCGATACTTTGATCCACCTTGACTAGTTTTAGGCAAAGTCAATACTTCCAAACTGAACTAGATCAAAACCAGTTTGCTCTTGATTAATTTCTAGAGAATTACCGTGCAATTTTGTTATTGATTAGAAAAGGAACTGGTTCTTTCGATTGAAAGCTATCTAATTGACAATTCTTTATATAATAATATCGTTTTTCAATAACCTATCAAATGTGTTATAATTTCTAAGATTAGGTAATCTCTCAAAGATTTCACTTAATTTTCAAACCACTTAATTAATGGAGAATACGACTGAAGTAAAGAGATTTACATTATTTTCCATTCTTTCAATTGAATTAATATATAAAAGTCATAATACATAAAACGAATCTATTGATCAATCATTTCTTACAGTTTCTCCTCAGAAGACATGAAAGGAATGGTAGGGGCAGTCCCTCCAATGAATTATACATAATAATAAAGCACGAAATGTTTGAATTCAAATATTATACAAAACACAGGGCTTTGACCAGTAATGACCAAGGGGTTAGGGGTATACCAAATACTCATAATATTTTGGTCGAAAGGACCCCCACTTAAAATTTGGTCAGAAGTGCTTTAAGACTATATCTATGAAATGGTTTGAAGTGGTTTTGAAAATAGAAATACTTGACTACTATGAGAAAAATTTTCGACCGGTTCCCTGAGCTCTTGGGTACTTCATTGTCAATCTTGGTTATTACTGTTGAGAATATCTTCGAACAAATAACTAATAAAAGCAATTCGTCAAAACATTAATCAATTTAATGTCAATTGAACAAGAACATAGAAATAGGTGGGATTCTTAATTATATTACGTATCATTACTATCATTACATAAATGTTCTAGTCTAAACTAGAAGATAAAGCACAAGTAGAAGCAATCTAGCCTATCTTTATTTAAAGTTACGTCTTCGTCTAATTTAACAGATAGTTAAGAAATATGAGGAGATACGAACTAGATTGTTTTTGCCAAATATTATAAACGAAGATTTTGTGCCTTTGAAATCATATTCAGAAGAATTTCAAGATTTTGAGGATTTGTCGCTGACTTACCCCTTGTTTATGCTTTTATTTAAATAAATGAATTCTTTTAACAGAATTGAAAACAATATTTGTTTCGAAGACTAATCTCAGACCACTTTTAATATCGGTTTGATTCAAATTTTTCTCTGTTTTCGGTTCAAATCCAATTTCAGCCAATTTTTAGTCTCCATTTGAATCCCTTTTAGGTTTCATTGATTGAGTCAAAAGTCCATTTAAGCCTTACTTACTATTTACGTATATTACCTAGGAGTTTTAGGAATGATTTTTTGTTTTTTCAGAGGATTTAATAAACAAAGATTAAATAGTATAGAAGTGAGTAAAGTCTAAATTAAGATTTTCGCTCAATTATACAGCAATTTGTTTATTCGGATGACTTCTTCTCAATTAAATTACATTTGAATATTCAAATTAAGTCTAATGAACAGCTCCTTAGAGATCAAGGGATTGTTTCCCATTTATTCGCGCTTCTCAAGAATAAGTACCAAGGAAATTAAATTCAAACATAAAAAATTTCACAAAAAAAAATTAGAAATATCAAAGAAAATTCAGAAAAATTTAATCAAGCAAAGTTTTAATTAAAATATCTTAAAGATTTTGATGAAACTAATTTTTTACATAAATTGAATGTAATTTCGATAATTAAAGTCTTTTGAATCACTTAATTACTTTTTTGACATTTTTCATAGATCTTTCAATTAATGAGATAATTCAAAAGAAGAGCTTGGTCATCTATTAATTGAATTAAGTTAAAGGATGGCATAATTCTTGCATTTTTCTAATTATTGATTCGCTTTAACACAAAAAAAATTAAGATATGAGGGATCTGTGGGTTGTGTCGGATCTGTTTTATACCAAACGATTCTTATCTTTTAATTATTATAATTCTTTTTTAAAATATTTGTTCAAATTTCAAGGTTCAAAAATATGTCTTGTCTTGCTCGTATTAAAATTATCAAGCTTAATATTCCATTATTTCGACTATAAATTAGTGATTCTGCTTTTAAGAAAGTGTTTTTGCAAACAAATTGATTGGACATTGAATTGAAAGTTATATGAATTATAGAAAGCTTTTTATTTTATGAAAAAATATAATTGACAAAATAATCAAGATAAATTGTTATATAAGCTTTAAGACTAGAGCAATGGAGACAATTCATCAGGGTCCGCTTAATTTGATTTGTACGACAGATAAGAGTAAATACTCCCAAAAGAATAAATAATTAATTGTCTTAAGAATTTGGACCTATTTTGGATTATTTATAAGAAATTGATTTCAAACTTACTTTTGTTTTACAGGAATTCTTTCAATGAAATTGTTTTCACTATAAGTTGTGTCCAAATCGGTGTTGGAGTCATAATCGGATGATTTTGCAATTGTTTCCGAGGATATGATTGAAATCAATGATAATAATAGGAGTGAAGCACTTATTACAGTTAGCGATACAACACTTCTTGGATGACAAATGCCTTTTCCGCACTTCATCTTTGGTTTGGATAACAAGTGATGAGAATCAGAATAAATAACAATCAAAAGGAGTGTAAATAAAAACAGCGAACAATCCTTAAATCACTGCTTAATATACAATCGTTTTGAGTGTTGGACCAAAAGGATGGCAAAAAGCATATGAAATATGCGATCAGAGGATGAGATCAGGAAAATAGAGAATAGTTTACAACAAACAAAGTTTATATAGAATACAGAATTTTCTGCTCAAAAAAGTATAGCCGAAGAGAGAGTGGAGTGCGCTCAGCACAGGAAAGGCTGGATACCTGTGCCCACACGTCATGCTCCGATGCGCCCAATCGTTGCCAATCATTGCCAAACACTTAATTGTCTCTTAAATATTGTCAATATTTGTATTAATATTTTTGGTTTTCATCACTTAATAATCATTGAGTAAACTCCTATTCGAAGCATAAAACTTGATTCCGAACATTATTTCAGCCAATAATTTGATTTATTGCGATATTCTTCAATCATTTCCACCATAAAAATGATCATGTACATTAATCTACAGCAGAAGATAGCTCTCCAACTGAAGATATATCCATTCCATGAAAATTCATTCATTTAATTATGTATTCTTTGAGTTATAAAATAATTTCATTTCATTTATGTAACAAAACTCTTCACTCGAGTGCTGTCCCTTTTATTAATCAAGTTTTATGTATCTTGCTAATTTTTGTGATTTCATTATTTTTATTCATTCAAGTAATGAGTATAAATTACCAAGATAAAAATTCTTAATGGAAAAAGTAAAAAAGTAAATTAAAGTTAAAGATAAATGAATTATTGAATTTGTTTTTCCATTTTAACAGAATTGAACTAGTCAAAAAATAAAATTTTACACATTTTTCCTAATGAATAGAGGCACTGATCCGGAAGCAATAGAAAACATTGATTTGTCTACGATCACTTGATTATCCAGTACAATTTCAAGTTATTCAAAACCAAAACAATTGTATAGAAAGTAAACAACTTTTATTTTGATCCCAAAAGTCTAATGTTTTCAATAATTTTAATGACTGTAATAATTATTTATGGCAGTCATTAATTATATGATTCTATAAAAATCTCTATTATTCTGTCCCTAAAACTGTGAACTAAATTAAAAATATTGGGATTGATCCTGTTGAAATTTAGCCCTTCTCTTGTTAGCAAACAATATTCAAATTATCTGTTTGTCAGACAAAACAAAGATAAATAAAAACCATTTGGATTGTAATAGACATTACTTTTTCTTAATAATGAGATTAATTCAATTGTCGGGTGATTTGAATAAAAGACGAAATGAAATGATTAATAATTATGTTAAGGAAAGTGACTTTTGTCCGGTTTGTTATCTCTAATAACAAGATGAGGTAACCACTGCCGCCAATATTGTTAGGCAATGATTGATAACTTGAAAGCGTGAACACCACCCTGGTCATCACTCAACAGAATGTTATATCAAAGTATTGATTCCAATTAGTGTTGATTTACTCTGATATCACATTTTTATTCAATTTTTTCGGTTGAATATGAATGAGAATAAGAATAAAAGGCTTAATAATAATAATAACGACAATAATGAGGAGTTTTCTAAATTCTTACCTAAACTTTGTATTTATAGAAATGAAAATATTTTTGAATAAAATGATTAAAATTTTATTTTCGAGACTAAATTAATTTCCATTGAATTCTCTAATGAATTCATTAGAGTTGAGAACAAAACACAAAGAATTAAATTGAATTTTACTCAATATTTATACAAAAGTTTTGAAAATTAAATGAATTCTTAGTTTTATTGCAATAATTTATTGGCAATAAATAAGCAATAATTAGACTTTTGTTATGAAAATTGATTTATAAATCAAATTATAATTTAATTCCATAGTTAGCCATTAAAATATGTTAATAGTTGAAAGCGCTAATTGTACAAGCTCATTAGACTCTTGTCCAGTGATGCCCAGAGGAACGCTATACAGAAATTCTGAGGCCTAAACACCCCTCACGGGAACTCTCCCCTGAAAACTTGGCGGAGAATTATTAATTATTATTATAAGGTTAATAACCAGGGGTGCGCAAGGGGGGCCTTTTTATTTGCCCCCCTAAGGTCAAAAAGTGTGATTTGGCCCCCCCCCTAGGATCGAAGGAAAAATTGGGCAAAATTTTTTTTGGATATTTTTGGTAATTTTCGGTAAATTTGGCCATTTTAACCCGATTTTAACCGAATTAAGTACGATTCGA
>JAQGBD010001388.1:0-16435 GCA_034698165.1 Punctoribates punctum | reverse complement strand
AACCAATTTTGTGCATGGTTATATAACAGAATAAAGTGCCAGGGGAAATGTTGTGCTTTCAGCGAATGACTCAGTATAAAAAAGGGTAATAAAAGTCAATAAAAAGGGCCAAAACGTATTGAATTAGTAAATGAATTGACGTAAAAATGACAGAAAGAGCGGAACAAAGGCACTGATAATGGGAAGGCCTTATTGTTATCTCTTATTCTTTACAATTATCATATTTTTGTCATTCCTGTCAACAAATTCTTCGAACTCGAGTCAAAACCAGAAAGGATTGAAAGTTTCCACTGAAATACAACCTAAAAGTTTAATATTACATCCAAGGTCATCTAGAAAATGCTCTATGATCAAATACATGAATAGAGTTTGCGTTAGATTCTGGTAATAGGCCTTTCCTTTGCATATAATTGCACAGAATTACCTTTACTTCTAAATAGTTTCGTTATGTTTCGCGAAAATGGCATATAATCTGAAAATTATTGCGTTTTTCGGTAAGAAGATAATAATAAATGAGCAAGCAATTAATTCTAATTTAATTATCTGTTTAAGCATTGGTTGGCCTTCTCTTCAATAGTTGTGAATCCGTAGAGTTTTGTCAGAAATTTGTCGATAATAACAATGAAATCAGTTTTGTTTTCCGAACCGTCGATGCCTTTGACTACAACTCTGAGAGTTATCTCTTCATTGATGACAACTATTGGTATCTGGACTTCAATCAGCACTCAATGGACGTCACTTTTTATATGAAAGAGAGTAAAACACCTCATCATTGGTTTGGACCCAAATATTCTCTGGCATTGTGTTTATGGCGTCCCTCCCAAGGCTACTGTGCGATAGGACTCCTAAATGTATATCAATTTATTACATGGCTTTAAGTTTGTAATATTTGAATCTTGGTCCTCAAACAGAAAAATCAAACCTCAATTGATTTCCGCCAACGAATACTCAAAAACCACAAACTCAAGGAATACATAAAACTGGCCGAACCTCGTATTGAGTTCGGAAACCACTTCCGCCCAAACCTTGCCTTTGTTGTCAATGATGGCAAACATGAGAACCTGGTCTGGTTTATTGAACAGCACAACAGGAATGAGAGCACAGAATCTGTTTTGAAAACAGAATTGTATTCGTTTGACAATAACTATTCGCCCCGTATTGTCACCGATGATAAACTTCGAGATGAGGTCAACCCTATGGCTATCTCTCAAATTAGTCCCGATTCGCAAATCCTCGGAATTTACAGACAAATTCTGAATAAACACGAATCTCAACGAACTGAAGAAGAGTACGGAATAGTAGTGATGTTCAAAGAGGACAAAGTAATCAAATACTGTTGGACTCCCGATAAGACTCTCACACATTCTGTAAGCGATTCAGTAATTAATGTCTTAATAACTTTTGAGCAATAATTTCAATTTCAGTGTCAGAAGAATAATCTGAAGACTTTGATTGATTGCAGCGCTTATACAAAGACAAAGACAACTCTTTTTACCAATAATTCGACGGAATCTCAGTTTTATGGTCAATATATTCGCCAAAATTACCTAAAACTGAGTTACCTATTGTTCCTAATTCTGTTCACTTTCATATTCTGGGGATTATTCCTCAAATGTTATGGAAAGGGTTAGTTTTCTCTCACGTTTTTCAATCATATGATATAATTTTGATTTTTCTTTTTAGGCGTTGAGGATAAAGAAAATCAATATAAAATTAATCTGATATTCGCCGAGGAATTCAACAAAAAGGTGCCTGCTCACATCAAACCGAGCCATGGCAACGACCTGGAGTATGGACTCCTTTATTGAATCTCCAATTAATACTTAATTTCTGTTTATTATATTTGTATTTCGTCTGTTATTAAATTAATGTAAGATGAGTTACCATGGACAATCAATTCTAACTAATATATCAAATTTATTATTAATTATTTTAATAACAATTATTGTTATTAAAAATTATATTCAATAAAAAACTTCTCAATAGATGTCTATCCTATCGATACAAACACGTTTCAATAAAAACTACTCTGAATAAATCGCTTAACTATAATAAAACAATTTATAACTATTAAATAAGAAAAATCAACACAAAACAAGTACAAAAACATATAACATAAAGTACCAAAACCTGGAATCAAACGCACGGCAATTAAGCGCAAACTCAGAGCACATGTGTTTATACGTGAGTTGTATTACATGAAAAGCATTTCCTATTCCTCTTTCAAACGCTTACAAAATGGTATGAATTGTCTCACTATTTGTCTCCGATTTTAACCACAATTACCGATAATTAACTAACTGTTGACCTCTGTCTTTAGCCACCGAAGCAGGATAAGGGAAAGAAGGACTCTAAGGCACCCGCCAAGAAGAAGGAAGGAGGGGGAGGCGGAAAAGCCAAGAAGAAGAAGTGGTCCAAAGGAAAAGTGAGGGATAAGTTAAACAACTTGGTTCTCTTCGATAAGGCCACTTACGACAAGTTCGTGAAGGAGGTGCCCTCCTATAAGCTGATCACACCCTCAGTGGTGAGCGAACGGCTCAAAATCCGGGGCTCTTTGGCCAGAAAAGCGTTGGACGAACTGCACGAGAAGGGACTCATCAGACAAGTCATTAAACATCACTCGCAGATCATTTACACCCGAACCACAAAAGCAGACGACGCCGCCGAAGAGGAGGCCACAGAAGCAGAGACTAAGGAGACCGGAAAGGGCGGCAAAAAAGGCAAACAGAAGTCTTAAGCCGACAGATGTCTGTCTATTGTCTGTGTTTTTTGAGTCCTGTTTTTCTCTTTAATTAAATTAATTGAAGAAATGCTTTGAAATTACTTTTGAATAAACAAATTAATGGAAATTATTCGTCTCTTTTGTCTTAATCCCCGAATTGGTGGCCAACACCGGCTCTTTTCGGTGCAGTGTCTCTAAATTACGGCCTATTCTTCAGTACCCTTTTGGCCGTTGTTTGTGTCGGTGCTTAAGTGGCAATCATTTGGAAAGGAAAGGCTATAATAACCGGAAAATTGTCTTTAATTTTATGGGAAAATAACGAAATAATTGTCCGAAAAATGGCCTCAAATCTGATAACAATTTCATAATAAAATTTAAATAACACTCAAAAAAGCAAACATTACTTCAAACAGGGGTTGAAATGTATTAGACATAAGTTATTGTGTGAAAAGTGAGTACTCTTTCCCTCCTTTCCTAACAAATGGGGTTAAAAATGATTGAAAAAGTGTAACACTGTTTACGAGCGACTCATTGAATGTATAAACAATTTTGGGTTTTGTTTGTCTGTCGTCTCCTTTGATCTGATTTTGTGTTTGGATTTCATATAAGACTTCTTCTCGTATTTGATTGCATTTAACACTAAATTATGTCAACAAATGATGAGACAACGGAATCATCGGAAGACAAACAAGAGATCAATGACCACAAGACTGAAGAAGACGACGAATTAAATGCATTACTCGATAGTAAGTCAATTGTCTCTCATTTTCTTCAGGAAAATCGTTTCCCTGTTTACGGGTTTTTCCTCTGATTTTTGTCATAAAAGAAGGTATTGATTGTCTCATTTGTTTGATCCAAAGGCGCATTGAGTGACTTCCAGAAGACAAAGACCAAAACAGTTGCCGCCAATGATGTGTCACAACAGTTGGCGACCACTTCAGCCGCGTCTTCGATACCGACCTCCAGTTCAGAGGCCAACCACTCAACAGATCCACCCCTTGAGGGCTCATTTGAGGCCAATTTGAACACAGATTTCGCGAAATTCGATGAAATGTTTTCGCCGCTCATTAACTCCGATCCCGACCTGAAAGACCACTGGACTAAACTGACCCAATCCTGTGCTGACGCAGGTCTGCCATCAATTGATTTATTATCTTAAAAATCTATTCTCAAGTCTTAATCTTAAGCTAACGCCACGAGTGATGAAGAGTTCCAGAATTCACTGAAGGAAACCCTGAAAACGATTTCAGAAAAGGCTCAGACAGTCGTCGGTCAGGAGAATAATCTCAGCGAAGAAGAGTTGGCGAAGATTTGGTCCAATTTAGGCATTGGTGGCGAAGAAGAAGAAAATGGCGGCAATTTCGCTAATTTGATGCCTTTGATGACAAATATGATGCAAAACCTCTTATCCAAAGAACTCCTATATCCGGCGCTCTCGGAATTAGTCGAAAAGGTGAGCAAAAAAAAGTGTTATCTTCAGGTCTTAAGGCGTTTGACCACTTCTTCCACTTGATTAGTATCCGCCATATTTGGATGAAAATAAGGACAAACTGTCGGCCGAAGATCTGAAGAGATATACAAAACAAATGGAACTAATGAAAGAGGTTTGCGATGAGTTCGATGCGGAACAGCCCGAAGACAGCGAACCGGTGAAGAAGGAACGCTTCCAACGGATTTTGGCGATAATGCAATCCATGCAAAACTGCGGCTCTCCGCCCAACCAACTGATTGGTGACGTCCCCGACTTTACCGCTGGTCTGCCGCCGGACCTTAAACTTCCAGATATTCCGGGTCTCGACGGACAGACTCCCGGACAGTGTCTAATCATGTGATTCATTTACAGCACTCCTTTCGACTATTTTCTACACTTCTTTTGCTTTTTGTAATTTATTTTTCCCGACAATTGATTACATTCTTTGTGTGAAACCCCCCGAAAGGCGCCCACTTCTAAGCCTAGTCAGCATTAAATCAATAGTATTGGGTCTGTAGGACAGGCCTAACGGGTTATTCCCTAATCAGGATATAATTTCACACTTAATGACTGCATTGCGAGACAGAGAACTGACCTATAATTAAGTCTGGGCTTAAATCCGGGGTTTTTTGTCCTCTAATTCAATGTTTTTTTTACTCAAACGAGAGAACTATAGATTAATTTGGATCTAAATCGGGTCCAAAATTATATTAATTAAGTTATTATTATTATTATTTGCAGATTATTATTAAGGCATAAATTATATGAATTTTAGGTTTTTTGTTCAGTTTTTCAGTTGGTTTTTGAATAAAAGTCTAGTTTTTAGGATTAAATTAATTATTATATAAATTATTCTCATATTTAAACGTTTTGAACAAAAAAGAGATAAAAAGCCACAAAAATTGAAATTTAGATGAATTTAATGTGTATTTTATTGCCATTTGTATAGCGGGTTATTATTTAACAAAAGTGGATTACAAGTGATTAGTGCGACGGAGAGGACGGCATGACTTACACTCTATTTAAAAAGTAATAATAAATTATTTTATAATATATTAAACGAAGAAAAATATGTAATAAAATCTGAAAACATTTCATTAAATGAGTTTTTCGAACAATTTTTACAAAAATTATCTCAAATTTTATAGACTTTGAATGTATTCGAGTCATAGTTCTTAAGTTTGTCGCTTCTGGTGATGAACTGTTGCAGTGATATGATTGGCGTATGGCTTGACTTCAGTTTACGACTCGAAATGCTGTCGAACTTATTTGTATCGATCTCTATGTCTTTGAGTGCTTCCAATTCCTTTTTGAACAGACATTTGTGGTTCTCCTCGAGTATGTATTCCCAACTCCGGTACTTTTCCGAGTGCTCCGACTCAGTGGTGTCACTGGTGTTAGAACTCGAAGACTTCAGACTCGACTCTTCTTCGCATCGACTGAAAGGAATAACAAAATTAGTTTTCATTTAAATTCAATAAAAGTCTAAAATACAGTCAAACTCTTGTTCTGCGAATTTATTCTATATTTGCTCAGAATATATTTCATTCCTAAGGAACAGGCGCTCAAACTATTCGCCAAATATAGGACTTATGTGACTATAATATCAAATATCTCTTTGGAAGCAAACATTTTAAGAGTTAATTAACACTGAAATACAATTTCAAAGTTGAAAAGTTTAACTCAAATTAGTTCGAAAAACATCTAAACCTGAGTTTAAGTAATCAAAAATTCATAATAATTATGATAACTTCCGTCTGGGATACGGCTATTGAGCCACTAATCGACGATCGATACCATTATCTCCAATAAACTCATAAGACGTGAGCCGAAGACATAATCTAATTACTGAAGACATCGGAAGCAAAGGTTAAAAAACAAATCTTTTCTGACAAACAATAATAAGTCGGAAATGTCTTTACTTAAGAAATAACAATCCGTTTAGAAAAACAATAATCTTTGTCTTTTTAATTATAATTATTCTGAGCGCAAAGGCCTCACAAATGAGATATCCGTTCCCTCATTAAAAGCAGAACAAAAGTAAATCAAATTAATGGCAAACAAACAAAAAATTATTTAAACATTACTTAAGAGAAAAAAGAAATTATTTAATACTCGAAGACATTTGAGTAAAGAAAAAGCAAAACAGACCTGAGTTTGTCTTCAATTAGCTTCGGATGAATGGCCAGAGCGAGAAAGTTGGCTCCAAAACAGTGATTATCACAGGAGTCACAGTTATTGAGATAATTGTTCTTTGAATTAATTACTTCTGTGAAGCGCTTCAACTTATCGGTCAGTGTCTGAAGACTTTTCGATTGAAACAGTTCTTCAGTGATGGCCTCCTCTTCGTGTTCGACAACACTGATACCCATCAGCAGTGCTGAGGAGTGGTCGCCACTGCTATCCCCGCTCAGAGTAAGCTCGTGACAGATGGGGTCGGGTATAAAGCCGTTGTCTTCACGCATACACTTCTTCATTGATTTATTATTAGCCGTCGCTGTTATCGACTGTTTTGAGCACAAGTTTATTATTTTTGGGGAACGGCTACTGATCTTATCATCTGAGCTCAGGGGCACTTGTCTAAGGGTAGTCAACTGTCCACAAGTGGCCACTTTCACAGCAATTTCACCCGTGTTTGGGTCAGACTTAAGATGAGCTAAAATAATGTTAACATTACTGAGATTTTCGCACTTCCTATCACTCAGTAGTCTAAACATCGATAGAATACTATTCTTCAGGAAATCATTTTTGGTTTCGAGACAATTGAGTTCCGTTTCCAGTATTGAACTGAAGTTTGTTTTAATAATCGGCGCATAATTTGTTCCGTTGACTAAACCTATGATTAGCTCCGATTCACTCAACACTTCCACACAAACCGAAGAGTTTATGAAAGAGTTGGAGATTGCGATCTGTGAGTGGGTCCGCACACCACCGATGTCTACGAAGTGGATCAGCCTTTCGCTGACAGGAACTGTTAAATACTGGGATCTATTGATCACATTCCGTGCGTTGAAACCGCCCGACCCTATCATGTCCAGGTGTTTCAGCGACGGACAGTTGTTGAATAAAATGTCCAGGTTGTTTCCTAAATTGAGTAATTAAAAATCAGTTTTTAAAAATGATCATGGTCATGATTAAATAGCTATTTATAAGTAATAGTATTAGTATTATAAAATTTTGTTTTTAACTTGATGATAATTATATCAAGAAGAATATACAAGATAAATGATTAAACTTATACATTTGAAAGAATTTTGATTGAATCTTGGTAGATAAGAATCGAAAATATCACAGAGGCGTAAATACAAAGACCTTTTGATCCTCAATATGAATTAGCAAGATCAATTATCGCAATTTGTGAATCATTTGTAGTAATTAATGCGAAAATTGATTTTAAACTAAACTTGAATTAAAGGCGAACATGAATTTGAAATATAGCCAATAATAAGGATAACCTGGATTATTAAATAACTTCGTGTGGCGTAAATACGCGATTATCATGCTAAATCTGAGCGATAATCAAGATTTCATGCCTTGAATAATGAGAACAGCATTTCATTGCTTTTAATGTCTTTTTAATTGAACTTAAATTTCAATCAGAAATAGAAAACAGAAATTATATAAAACAAAACCAAAAATAAATTTTCAATTCATCCGAATAATCGTCTTTTGAATAAATTGTTTCCCAAATTAATTGAACACAAATTTGAATTCGAAAAAATATTGATAAAGGAATAGTCATTTTAATTCATAAAAACCCATTTTGATAATCATTTTATTCAAATCACGTTCAATGGTATCGAATAAAAAATATTTTAAACAATTATTTATTCAAAATATTTGGTAATAATTCTGTTTGACGTCGAATAGAAGAAAAACCACATTCAATTGGATACAGAGATTAGCATCAGGGTATTATCAGTGTATTATCTGCATCTGTCTGCTCCAATATCTGATCATGCTTCTTTCAATGATTGATTTTCGTCGCTTTTCTATCAAAAACATAGTTTTCTAACGCAATATAGTGTTTTAAATCGGTGATGATCAAGGTTATTCAATTCCCAATTCTTTTTAATTTAATTTTTGTAATTTAGCAAAAATATTTTATCAATAATCATGATCACTTTTTTCTCAAAAAAGTTCTCAGTAATTAAAACTAATAAATATTTGTTTCAATATCTTCTCAAAGAATGTATTTCTTAAATTAAAAATAAATTGAAGAACCCTGGTAATCATCTATTGATGTGAATGCGAATTCCAATAATTTATTCACAACTTTCCCACAAATTATTTACTGAGAAAAAAGTAGTGAATCGATCGGAAAGTGAGATAAACTAAAAGAGAAAAGAAATATGTTTTTGAAATAAACAGCAAAAAACGCTGGACTCGGATGAGAGCAAAACAGAGAATGCCTTTCATTCAAAACTTATTCACTCTCTTAAAGATCAGATTTATGGTCAGCCCTTAGTATAAGAGACTGTTCTTCTTAACAAAGGCAAGCATTTCCTGCATTTTTTCACAGCTCAGTCTTTTTTCTTCGGTGTATTTCTCCCTCTTTTTCACGAATATCATGAAAAGTGAGAGAATTGAGTGAAGAATAAGAAAATTAAGTGAAAAAAATTCTTTCTGTTCAGGAATTTCTATTATGTAATGCAATCTAATGCTGTTCTCAAATAGATATCGAAAACATATTTTGCTAGGATTTGATTCCCCCCTAAGAAGAGGCGAAACCGTTTTATTTACATAAATTACTTTTTGTGTGTTCGGCACTAATTTTAATGAGAAATTGCCAAGGTTGCATAAACTCATCTCTCATATTTTTACTTTCATACTTATCAAAATTATTATCTATTTTTGAAGATAAATAAAGCCTCATGTTCAAATTAATCCTGCTTATTTTGCATAACCCATCCTAAATGATTCTTTGAACAAAAGTGTCGATTTAAAGACCTTGGTCATACCTCAAATATATAACTAGTGATCATAAAAAATATATTATAAAAGAATTCAGAAGCAGTTTATCATTAAATACCACAATATATTAGAATCGTTTAAATGATTTTCTTTTGCGTTCGTTTGTGGGCAAACATAAAATGAGAGGACCTGCCTTCAAATGGTTTCTATTATTTATCATAATCAATAACAATTAGGATATGTTTTTTGAACTTTGAATTAGAAATTAATTACATTTAATTAAATACTTCTTTCAGAAAGTATGGCAAATATTGAGACACTTTGTCTTTCTTTCAAATTCTGTTCCTGCAAATTGAGAAAATCTAAATCTAAAGGAACACTTGTAATAATATCCGGCTAATGATAATAATTACTTAATTATTATTTAGCCAGCTAAACAATATCGCTAATTTATTCATATACCTGGAATAATGTTTGATTATAGCTATAAATTTATAAATTCCCATGGTCAACCGAGGATGAGAATAAAATTGAGAAGAAAAGTTTTATAGACAAGGAAGAGTTTATTTTCACTTATATTCATGCAGGATCATTTAAAATAATTGCCATTAAGTAAAGCAAAGTGAAAAACTTTGAGTAAAAGATGTTTACAACTTTCTTGCTTGATCATTTGAATTTAAAATGCAATTAAATTAAATTCCAAACAAAAAAGCATTTGAGAAAAATGCGGCGAAAATTGAATTAAGAGTAAAAATCATGACTGAAATCGTGAAAAAACGTTCAAAACTTCAAATTTTATTAAAGAAAAAGTCATTAAATTTCTGGTGTTTTTAGACATTAAATCGTAAAACAAGTGATTATTTAGATCTAAGAAAGCGATACCCGTTTCACACATAAGGCATACAATTAGAGCCATCCATAGGAACCCCTGTTTCTCATGTGACTAATTTTATGCAAATTGATTACTGGGAGAAATTTTCACTGATGATAGAGACCGTGCAACTAAATTAACTCAAATAACTTAATACTAATTCAACTTTTAGTGCATGTCCTCAGCGATAGCCTTAGCCAGGGTTAGCTCACCCCTTATCATGCTTATAATAACCATGATAAAATAGCTAATTACATGAAATTCGTAACCTTCAAAATTTGATCATAGCAATTAATTAATTTGCACCTTTTATTTAAAAGCGCCTTGTAAAACTTTAAAATTGAACCTTTAGGCTAACCCTGGTAGATAGTTGTGAAAATTTCTTCAAACCAATTAATATTAATAAATGCAAAGTAAATAGATGTTTGAGAAATGCCTTCAAACCAATCTTGCAATTAATGAATAAATTCTAAGCTCTGAATATTTGTTATAAATTTCTGAATAAATAAGTGAATAAAAGCCAATAAAAGTCAATTACCTGTCAATAGTTGTTCATCAAAGCAATTGTTGCTGATATCGAGGACCTGTAGCTGTTGGCATGACTTGAACAAGGGTATATTAGTCATTTTGTTCGTATGCAGGATCACTGTGTGAAGGGATGTGCAGCCATTGATGCCATTTAAATGACTTAATTGATTGCCGCTTAAGTTGATATGTTTTAATTGGCAATTGCCAAGATCAAGTTTATTGCACTGACCGTCGCCCTCTTGGCCATTATCGAGAACGGGTCCATTACTATCCTCACTAGAGGTGACACTATTTGGGTCTACCGTCTGATAGCTAAGGTTGAGGTCCGTCAGCGACGGAAATGATTCAACGATTCTATTAATTAAGTTCTGATTAATCGACAATCGATTAAAGCTTGCGATCAGTTTTGAGAGCAAATTATTACTCAAATTGACGCCAACTCTGTCCACATTATTATGCGATATATTCAGGATTAATAAACTGTGGAATAAAATTTGAATCATTAATTACCTTGGCAATCAACTTTAGGAGTGATCACACGTTTATGTTTAATCAAGCAGTAAAGGGAAGTCTGATTTTAATGCAAATCTAAACAAGAATTATAGGGTGTGCTATAAATAAACCTTGCTTCACTATTTTTCTTCAATGTTACCTTGCTCATCGCGGGAAATATCCTTAATAAGCTAATAATATCCCAGTATTTGATAAAATATATAATTTATCGCTTAAAATGATCTTAATTTCGAATAAATTTAAATTTGACGGCACTTTAATCTGAGAAAAGTTTCTTCTTTTTTCATTTTAACAATGTATCAAGATCGTTGGGAAACAGTTTTCCATTTTTACACAAAAAATTGTACTGGCTACACATCTCATCTTATCTAATCTCTTACATAATCAGCGAATTTATAATTAGCTATTCTGTGCTATAAGTAGTTATCAGATTGAATGTCATTGAAAATTAATTCATTAGCTTTTGTTGTTTACAAACTAGCCTTGGATTCAAATCTATTTCTAATTTAGCAGGGTCTATAATTTAAGATATCTTGAGTCTGGATCAATCAGCTTTGAAAGCCTAATCATCACACTGCTATATTTAATTCATTTATCTTGATAAAACGAAATTAGTAACACTAATATTCTGGTGGCTTCTAATCAAACCATCTTGATTAAATTAGGGTCAAAATGGACATGTTGAAAAATTTATTCGAAACAATTGCTTACTTTTTCAAGTCATTGATCTCAATGGGAATGGAGTTGAGCTGAGAATTGGAGAGATCGAGGAGAGTTAGGGCACAGAAATCACTTTTATCATTAGCCAACACTTTATTAATATTGCAGTGAAAGCCGTTTGCTTTAGTCGTACAGTACTTGAAGTCACTGTTCTTACAGTGTTTGTGATTATTGTCATTATTATTCTGGTTATTATTCAGAGTATTGTCATCGAGTGAATTCAATTCTAATGAAATCATTTTCACATAATAACTGTAATTTTCGTCCAAACACTTGAATCGAGCAAAAAATTCAGAGTTAACTTGCAATTAGTTTTATGGCAGAGAAGAGTTGCGAAAAATCAAAATGATTTTGAAAATTTCAAACTTCAAAAAGCTGTCGAAAATTAGGTTCACAAGAGTTGAGCATATTTTTTACAGCTAGATCAAACTTTTTTGCAAGATTAAATTTAGCTGCCAGTCTTGAAAACAAGGATAGGTTTGCTGTAAAAGAGTTTTTCACATGATCAATTATCAATGTCTTATATCAGTTCCCATTCAATATTGGATTTTTAATTGAATACTGTGCCAGATATCAGACGAAAACCTTAATCAAAAAATGACTTTAACACAACTTTTTCCACCGAAGACAATGAGATAATAATTTCTTTTTGAGTTATCAGAAAAATTCAGAACTTTTTTCCTCAACAGAGGAGAAGAAAAGCAAAAATAAATTTCAATTTAATTTCAAAATTTGATTTAAAGACAATTCTCTCACAAAATATTTATTAGTCTTTGACGACTCACACAACAAAAAATTCCATTAGAGTTATGTCATTCGCTGGGAATTTCACTATTCAATTGACAATAATCGAGGATATTTTACACAATGACTGGAATTGAATTAAATGCCTCTTTTGACTGATCAGAATAACTTTAAACTAACTGAAGGTCTGACTTCTTCACTGGGAAAAAAAAGCGTTCAATCGATTGCAACGAATGGTTGCACACAATTGAACACAGAATAGCACAGAATAACAATAATAGTAATTATTGATAAAAACAACAAAACAAATAAAAATCTATTCGTTTAAGAAAAAGAAAACAAAATTTTTCAATTCTTTTTCCAACGATTTTCTTAAAACTTATCGCACAGGCCTTCCAGAGCTCATACCTAAGCTCATGATCTTTTCGGTAGCAATCGATTCAATTAATATCCGTTCAGTTTATTTGCAATTTTGTTGCACAAGATTTTCAAATAGTTCTCTGTCTTCGAGAGTAATACTTCACTCACGACGTTATGATAGCGCCAATGAAATAGTCAGTGACAGGTGTTTAGTGTAGAGCACAGGGCACACAACTGTTCACCAGAACGGAATGGCAACAGAGTATATGCAATGCTCTCCTCTGAGTTCTTGAAATACCACAACTGTTAACAAAAATCTGCTTTTTTGTTATGATTCGGGCGAATCACTGGAAGCGCACAGCCGTATGGCGGCTCAGGTATGAGTGAATGGAGTGAGTTTTGCTTGTTTAATAAAACCTGAGACTCATTGGCCTAAGCGCTCAGGTCGTTGCTTAACGTCAGAGCGGTTGCATCACTTGATTCTGTGTCCATTACAGCACAGAATAGATTTTCCTGTTTTGCCCACAAATTTTTGCCGTCGATTATAAAGACTAATAGTTTTTATAAACAATTATTTTGTAATTTCAATGAGAAAAACCAATTTTGCCGATACTTAAGTGGACTTAAGTCGAGCACATTTAAGACAATTGTTTGTTTTTCGTGTTCTTTTTAATCCAAATAAAGGATTGGCTTTCAATTGAATTCTCGTTTTTTTTTTCTTTAAATCAATTAAATGTTTGGAAAATTGGATTTTTTCCCAATAATTAATTGATTCAGTGTTTCATTCATTTTGTTTGCTTTCAGTCAATTCAATGATTCGTTAAATTATTCTCTTTTTCATTGATTTTATTCAATAAATAGTTAATTGGTTTTTATATCAAACAAATCTGTTTCGAGTTTTCCTCATTTCTCACAAAAACATTGTTTTTAAAAATAAAATCAAAGACTAAACAAACGGTTAGACTAACCCAGAGCTGAATTTTTTCAATAGTATTATCGTAAAAATTCCTCATCAGTTATGGTTAAATATTTGCCATTAAATGCCAGCCCTGAACGGAGTCCCCTCAAAATCGAGACCCAGGGCTGAGTCCGCATTCAAAGCATACCTAACGCCAGAACTTTCGCTCCTGTTTTCTAAACTCCTATAATAAATGTCTTCAAAAGAGAGTAAAAATATAGTCTTTGGAAACAATTGTTTGGTTTAATCCAAAACCCATTCAAAAGCATTGTTCCGGAGATCCTTTTAATATACATTTTATTGTCATCCTTTCAATTGTCAAATGAGAAAGATTTCCATTTGAAGTTTGGTCCTTCTCTTTAAAAAAAACTTAATTATAAACTTTTATAATTTGTTTTCCAAACTTGAAATCCAAAGAATAAGAAAAACTTTTTATTACTTTAAAATGTTTTTGAAAAATAAACATTCAGTTTATCCTTACTTCAAATATCAACTTAAAATGGGACAGGGTGACTGAAAGAAAGAGTCTAACCCTCAACCAGTTCGCACAGATTTGCATTTTATGATAGAAAGCCATTACAAAGGAGAGGAAATACCAAACCGTATAATAAGAGAACAGAATGAAGTCCAAGAATGACATCAATAGATATCATAAGCATTTCTATCATTCAATTTAAGGGACCGACAGTTCGCATATTTTTACACCCAGTAGTCAGTGCCAGTAGTACTTCCATTCACTATTATCTATGATGTGAGGGCACAGGTATGGCAGAGCGCCCTATGCCCGTAACCATGCTCCTTTGACCATAAACTTAATGACACAATTGTTATGCTAAATAATTTCAGGGCTGTAATGGTTATGCAGTTTCTCAACTGATAACTCATCTCGCAATTGAGGTATGAAAAATTCCACACCATTTGCAGCCATTCAATAGTGGAAAGAATAATATTTATCGTTATTATAATAATAATTACAATCAGAGCTCTGGGGTTAACGATAGGACTCCGTTCACCTCCTAATGGTGTGTCAGATAAGGAGAACACTAACAGGTGGGGAGAGACCGAGAAATAGGCCTTTTTATTACAGATCTCTTCCATTCTTATCTCAACTCAACTGGTATTAGACCTCTTGATTGTGTTCGTGTGCGCTCTCGATATCAAATGTGACCAAGGTATATTCCATAATTCCATATAAGTTCATCAGTCAATACAATTTTATTGGCACAAACCTGTGTAAATAATCTAGGTAAATATGTTAATCCAGCTTTTAAATTCAAATTAGGTAGCTAGAATAATTTCGGTGTGCGTTTAGTCTATTGTCCTTGCTTAAATCTATATTATCAAATCACAAATTTAGCCCTACAGTGAAAAATTTCTCGTTTAAATAGGTTTAAATTTCAATCCATCACAATTTATTCATTCAATCCAGTATACATTATCATGTAGTACACCTTGCTCATCTCCAACCCCAGCGGCATTCCATTGTCAGTGTTTTTTAAAGGGTAATAAATAATGGACTAAACGTGTTATTAATTTAATACAATCAAAAACTTTAAGTCATTTTCTATTCTCTGCTATTATTTTGTTGTGAATTATATGTAACAAACATTTCTTAAAAATTTGAGAGCATTTCAAATGTGTTTTACATTAAAGTTATGTTTATTTTCAAAAATGAAATCCTATTTTTCATTCCTGGAGAAAGAGTTTTCTTAATTACTGTTAAGAAACCGAAACAATTAATGAAGAGAATAAAGAACGGGATATAAGTCTTGAGGGGAAAAAACAATAAACAAATTCATTATTCTGTTCTTCAGTTTTGAGAATAATCTACAGAAAAAATTATTTAATTCACTCCTTCAATGAGTGAGGAGAAAAATGTTGGCTTTATTTATTGCATTAGCCAGCAATTCGTGATCATTTGCTTAATGGAAAACCATCTGAAATTGAAAACTAAATTTGAAGAATAGTCATGAAAACCATATTTACAATCAATTTTGTAATAATTTTTTCGTTTCATTTGAATAGAAAATTAATTTTCTTTGCAATCAATTCATTCAAAGCGAATATTTCGTAATTATTTCAATATATCTATAGATGAGTTGAATTATTTTCATTTCTCAAGGATTTCTCAACAACAAAAAAATAGCCCTGAGTCTATGGAAAATATGTGAGAGGAGTTTTTTTTATCCTCAACAATAAAAAGAGCAGACCATAGGACGGGTCGTTTAGAAGTCGTTAATAATTACTATGTCATCGATGTAAGTGAAAATATTAAACATAAAAATTAATTAATATTAAAAAGTCATACGTTTTTAGGGAAACCGTGTTTTGTAGTCCGAAGTATTTTAATTAAATACTTAACTGTTTTAACATTTATTCAAACAAAAATAAGACAAAGGGGGAAAGGGGGCCGACATTGGCGCAGCATATAGAGTGCTCGCCTTCAGCCTCGAGAGCTGGGGTTCGAATCTCACTCTCGTCTCTCTTTTTCAGAAAAAGAAAACAGGGAGAAAACAGGGAGAAAACAGGGAGGAGAGAGAGAGAAGGGAAGAGAGAGAGAGAAGGGAAGAGAGAGAGAGAAGGGAAGAGAGAGAGAGAAGGGAAGAGAGAGAGAGAGAAGGGGGAAGAGAGAGA